>JAZKJV010001130.1:0-224464 GCA_037367405.1 Ottelia alismoides | reverse complement strand
TCGTCCCCTTTTCCAGGCGGGGCAGAACAAATCCCTAGTCCAGGCAACTCTCCATCTTGTGGTGCAAATCTCACGCCAGGCGACTCCCGACCTTCAGTCCTCCATCTCTTTCCGTCTCCGACCTTCGCCCAGGCACGGTGGCATTGGGATCCCCCACTGGGAACCATACTCTCTTCTCAGGGATCCTAATGACGAGCCTTCTCCCTAGCGACGACGCAGATGAATGAAGAAAAAACTCCAAGAGGGGCGATGGGTTTTTCCAACGTCGGCGGCATGCATCGCCTGCATCCAAGCGCACCTCTAGGCCCTTTCAGAGATGCTTCCCTTTCAAGTCGAGCTTCAGATGCAGCCGCATCTCTAGGCACCGGCAATTTCCAGGGTGGTGGCGCTCTATCCAACCCCTCGAGAAGATGGCAGTGGCAGTGGCATAGATCAGCGGAAAGGGTTCCCACGATGGGAACCCTACTCTTCATCGTGTGAGTAGAAAGGGGCCGATGGCCCTTTTATTTTTAAAAAATGTGAGCTGCTCTTTTGGACCCTTTGGGCAGTGTGTTTTGACAAAAAAAAGAGGGAGTGTCCTGATTTAAAAATAACATGTGTTTTGAGAGAAGGCGCGTACAAAAGAAAAACCATATGCGGGAAAAAATGCAAAAAGAAAAGCTATCAAAAAATGAACGGCTTATTTGAAAAAAAGGGGAGATGGCTATTAAAAAAATAGCCGGGGAAAAAATGATTTGAAAAAAAATTGAAAATAAAAGCTGAAAAAAATGTTATCGGCTTATGTGATTTTTATTAGGATTTTACACTCATAACCCTGAGTAATTTCGCAATAACGTTCATGACCCTGCATAATCGCGAATTACACAGGAAACCCTGAGTAGTCACTCCGTCTCACACTCATGACCCTCTGTTAGTTTTCTCCTTAACTCAACCATACTATTGGGTTAATCCAACCCTTAGCCTATCCAACGGCTGCTAAATTAAAAAAAATTAAAAAGCGTTCTTCGTCTTCTTCGTCCTGATCCCCTCCCCTTCTTCCTCCTTCATCCCTCGCCATCAGCCACCCACTCCGAAGCCCGCCCGCTCCCTCGGCAGACCCCCAGGAGCCCCTCCCCCGCCCCAACCGACAAACCTGCAGAGCCCCCCCCCCCCCCCCCCCCGAGCTGCAGAGACCGCCCCCCCGATGGCAACCCACCTCCCTCCCCTGCCCCGACCGACCTGTAGAGCCCCCCCCCCCGCCCCCTCGGTGGCAACCCACCTCCCTCCCCCGCCCCCTCGGTGGCAACCCACCTCCCTCCCCCACCCCCACCGAGCCCCGCCCCCTCGGTGGCAACCCACCTCCCTCCCCCGCCCCCACCGAGCCCCCCCCCCCCCCCCCGCGTCAACCGACCTGGAGTCCCCCCCCCCCGTCTCTTGCAATTGACCTGTAGTTCCCCATCCCCAAATCAACGGACCGACCTGCAGAGCTCCCCCCCCCCCCCCCCCGACAACAGGAGTCCCTCCCCCCACCCCCCTGCGCTTGCAAGCCCTCCTCCCCGAGGCCCGACCCCCGGAGCACCCCCGCCCTACGCGCGCCTGAAGCCCCCTCCTCCCAAGCCCCGACCCCCCTGCCCCAGGAGTCCCCCGCCCGCGTCTCGTGCACCTGCAAGCCCCCTCCTCCCCAAGCCCCGACTCCACGAGCACCCCCCTCCCCGCCTGCCCCGCGCACGCCTGAAGGTCCCCTCCTCACCTATCCCCCTCTCCCTGCGATCCCACCCTCCGTGCGGACCACCTCCTCCAGCAGCCCTCATCGCGTCTGCCTCCCAACCCCTCCCAGATGATGGAGTTATAATGAGATGGCATGATTTGCAAATAAGAAAGAGTATTAAGGGCAATTTTGTCTTTTTTAACAGAAACCGTTAAATATAACGAGCATCTCAAGCGAAACATAACACAGGGTTATGGCATGTAAGAATTAAGCATTACTCAGGGTTTCCCATGTAATTCACTATTATGCAGGGTCATGAATGTTATTGCGAAATTACTCAGGGTTGTGGGTGTAAAAATCTCCTTTTTATTTTCCCATTTTCTTGTCTTCTCCCAATTTTGTCGATGGCATTGTTTTCCGACAAGTATGGGAGAAAGTGAGAGTATTGTGTAAAGTTACAGGCCAGATTTTCAGATTCTCCAGATTCCATGCAAGCCAAATTTCAGACTCTACAGATGTTCAGTTTCAGACTCGACGTTCAGATTGGTTCCAAGTCTGCAGTTTGATGCTCACATATTTGCCATCAGTTGTGTGGTCCCCATCTTTGTTTTGTTTGGTCTCAGAGTTTTCATATGATCCGTAGAGAATCCAAAGTAGAGATCCCATTCTCTATGCCATGTGACTAGGGTTTTCATGTAGTTTCATAAGAAGTCCAGAGTAGAGATCCTATTCTCTGCGCCAGTATAGGAGAGACCCAGTTCTCCGACGAGGAGACATTTCAGATTGCATTCTCCAGTGACCGTGAACTCCGATGAGGATGTTTTTGCATGAATTTTTCAGTTCAGCCCTTCAAAGATAAAGCAGTTGTCTACATGATTCAATATTCTACATGTGGTGGGCCAGAGTACTCCGATGAGGAGGTTCATTTCAGTTTCAGTGACTTTGACATGCATAGTACAGAGCACACGTTCTCCGACGAGGAGGCCCAGCTCGACTCACACTCCAGCTTGTTTGTTACACCTCACTTGTACGGCATGAGATGCAACGTAATCGACACCAACCGACATATGTGTTTAAGTTGAGTTGATATTGTCTGTAGTGTCTTGTATTGTGAGTTTGAGATTTTTTTTCTATTTGTCCAAGCTGAGCATTGCATGCTCCAGCTTGAGGGGGAGTGTTGGAGTATATGCATGGGGTGTAAGATGGATACACCCTTATACAATATTTACAGTACAAATAATGAGTGCCATTTATGTAATTTAATGTCATTTTCATGCATTTAACCAGGGAATTAAGGCAAAAATGAGAGAATAAAGGTGATAAAATGGAGATTCATCACTACCTTACCTAGCACGAAATGCCCACCCCTCGACAAAAGTTACGCCTTCCAACTAGAGAGTTTTGCTCCAAATTCTCAACAATTGGTAACCACTTTGCATAATGGATGCGACCACAACTTAGAGGAAGACCTAAGTATCGAAGCCCAACTCCTCCCCACATTCGTGTACCTCAACGTCCGAGAGATTAAACGGAAACAATACAAATTTGTTGCGGTCAATCTTAATCCCAGACAACTCACCAAAAATATCAAGGACAACAATGATTCCCCTTGCCTCCTCCTTATCTGCTTCAATGAAAAAGATCGTGTCATTTGTGTATTGAAGGAGAGGGATGGGCAAATCACCGAGATCGTAACTAGCAGCGAAACCCCGAAAAAGCATCACGTGCTTCACTATACATGCAAGATCGTTTGCATCCAAGACAAAGAGTAAAGGTGTCATAGGGAAACCCTTGCGAACACCCTGCTTCAGTTGAAAGAACCCAACTTCCGGACCCCATTTACTAGCACTGAAAATGACGATGTTGTAAAGCATCTCTTCATCCAAGAGATCTATTGATCTGGGAAGCCTCTTCTAGCAATAGTTGACCAAAGATAGTGTCATTCCACACGGTCATGAGCCTTGAAGAGATCCACCTTCCAAAGCACTCCTCTAATCTCATGTATCTTCCAATTTACAACCGTCTCTGTTGTCGTTGATATATTGTCCACAATCTCTCCCTAGTATGAATGTCGGTTGAATAAGACAAATAATATCATCAAAGACCCCTCTTAGCATATTGGTCAAAACCTTTGCCACCATGAGATAAAGATTGTTAAATAAGGCAATAGGGTGAAAATCATACACCCGCTACGAGAACTCATTTTTGACGGGAGGAATAAGGCAATAGGGTCAAAACTCTTATTAACTCTACGAAAACCCAAGTTCCCTTGAGCAAAATCTTCCATCGATTCTACCACATCATCATCTACAACATCGCAGAATTCCTGGTAGAAAAACACTGGAAAACCATCAGGCCTCGGAACTCCATCGGCATTCAACTCTAACATCGCTACTTTCACCTCCTCCTTACAAAAATCACGTGTTACCTGTGTAGCATGTTGAGGAGATAAAGTCAAAGCACCCGTTCCTATAAAGAGAATAGCGGAATTAATCCGCCAATGCCCTAACCCATCTGACCGTCACACTCTTTGCGAGCTCCATCCATGATTAGGCTATGAATTAAGTTCTTTTGCTTTCTGCCAGAAGCCACTACATGAAAGAATATGGCGTTAATATCACCTTCTTTGATTCGCATCTATCTGAATCTTCGTCCCCCATTCCGCTACCTTTTTATCCTCTTCCAAAACTGTTTTTGGGAGCAGGCTCTCCTCAAGCTTAGTTAATAAAAGGTCCCATGTTTCCTCAACACCATCGAGTATGCACATCTCAGTCTATGTGGCATTCCTGTGAGCATTGTAGGCATCTCGCAAATCCTTCTTTAACTCACACATTCACTTGGGCATTGCCACAAGTTTACCTACTGGTCACACAGCTGCCATCCATGTGCACTCCACGGATTCTCAACGTTCAACCACCAATCCTCCGAAGCAATCCTCTTGAAGCCAATATCTTTCAAATCTGAAAAAGGAGCGAGATGTGGCACCCTTCCCAAACTCCCATAAAATTGGTATATGGTGTCGTCTAGACCTCGAGCGGGATGATACCTATCTCGGACGAAAAGCCTTCAATAGTTCCATAGAATCCAAAAACGATCAAACCTCGAGATGGACCATGAGTTCCTCCAAGTGTATAGCATGTTTGTTGCCTCAAGAACCTCCGACGACAGTTCTCCAACCATCTATGTAAAGTCGTTAGAACTATGGTCTTACCCTCCATAATTATGGGGGCGATCTTAAGCCAGTAAAGTTAAATTAAAATCCCCTGACAAGCCAAGCTCATATCAAAAATCTTGCTCTGACCTTACGGAATTTCGTCCAAACTATTGACCTGTCCATTGGAACCGATGGGCACATATACACAAGAAATGACAAGCATACATCTGTCGCAATGGCCTTTAGCACCACCATTAGGACATAGCGACCTCGCACTTTCTGGACCAAGGTAAAAACATCACCCTTCCATGCGATGAGAGACCCACAAGCACCCCTAACCACATCAATCATATGAAACTTTGTGAGAGACAACAAATTCAGGGAAAACCATTTCTAACCCGACCACTGACAAATTTATCTCTTGAAGCAACACCACATCCCCATGCCACCCTGAGATTAGGGAACCCATTTTTCGGCACATCTCCAAAATCCTCGATCCATTTTATATTCGAAGAGAAGATCTTCATAAAGAAACCTCGCTCGATCCGGTGGTTCTCACTATTGTCGCACTAGCGATGGATTTACGAAAAACACAAATCATCTTAGGGAGTTGTTATGCATGGGCACATGAGGCACCTACTGCTAGCGGTTTGCCAAGTCCTTGCTCTTCACTGCCAACACCCGAGCCTTCGCCAGTGTCTCGAACCCTTCTCATGTAAGACGATTCGTCCCTCAACACCATTGTTGCAAGCTGGGGCCATTTGTTTCCTAACCTTATAACGCTTATGCATTTTTTTACGGGCGATCGTCCTGTCTAGAGTTCGTGATCAATGCAGATGTCACATCTACCTCGATTGAGACGGTCCCAGAAGGACCCACAATCACAGCCTCTGTTCATAAAAGCGGTCCGTGCGGCCGCATAGGGGGCTGCATATGCCTAAGCAGTCTCCTCAGCACACCGATTACCTGAAGCCCCGCTTTATGCGTCATTTACAGATATATGGCCAGCATATGCAGGTTATGCGAGCGCATATGCTCTCCGTGCGCCCGCTTAAGGTCCAATGGGGTAATCGAATATGGATCTTAAGATCTGGATTTTGTATTATTTTGATTTTATATATTAAATCGGATTATGTAATACATCTTTGATGATTTTGATATTTGATTTTACTATTTTGAGCTCTACATGAAAACCATTTTTTTCTTAAAACAAAAAGTTGGACCACATTTATTCATAAATTCGGTTTAGCTGTAGTCACTTTTGTAGATATTTATTTATTTTTAAATAAAAAATAGAAAATCATGTAGAACCGCATATGCCCCCGTATACCGCTTAATCGCTATTCAGTGACCGGACCAAATGTATATGTATACCGCTTTCTTGAACCTTGATCACAGCCTCAGATCTCACAGTGCTCTCGAACATCTTTATAACTCTCTCCATAGTTGAGGGGCCAACAACAAGAGCGTCAACAATCGGGCATGAAGATGGATCCAAGAACCCATCAGCATGCCAAACGATACAAGTCACATGATCCATTGTTCCAATAAAAGGGAAACATCCTGCACTAATAATCAAGTCTGACCCAAGTCCGGTAAGCAATATTAATTCGGAACCAGGACCTCATCAAATAAACCTAATCCTCTTCAACCCTAATTTCATAAAAACCCATCGCCCCTGACAATCACGACATGTGACTTCTCTGTGACAATCGAACAAGTCACGAAAACCATAACGACTACCGACTCCGCCACAACAGCAAAGGTTCCCCTAGCCACCTTCAGCAGCCTCCTCGCCGTCGTCGAGAGCTCACCTCCAGGACACACCTCCGGCAAAACGATAGACGTCGCCTCTAATGCTCGAGTCCCCTTGTTGATCAAGAGCCTCATCATTCATCTCGCTTCCATGATCGGAGACAACACCAAACACAAGTCTCGCTCCAGTGGTGGGAGAAGAAATATCTACTCATATCTTGCATGTAACGTCGGACGGCCTAAACGTATGGATCCAACAAACACAGTGGGGGAACCCCACCATCCAACCATCACAACCACCATGAGGTAGACATCTGAATTAGGTTTCCGACCATCCAAAAGAATTTTCGTCACCTAATCGCCTCACGGAGCATGAGCTTCAGTGATTCGATAATTCTTGAGAGGAGAGGACCCCATTCAATATGAAGTACTATGCACCGCATCCCCATATTCTCCCCATTGAATTATCAAGGTACTCTCCAAAGGGTAGGTTCATTGATCAAGCGATGCTCCAGCAAACGAGACATCTAAGAACTCGTGAGCCCTCTCACACATCGAATGATCGCCCAAGGTTACCATGTTGCCCGCAAAAGAGCTCCACGACTTAGCAAGAACATTGACCCTTGAGATAAGAACATCGTTGTTGCCCTCTGATGAATCTGTGATTCATCATACTAAAAGATGAAAATAGAGCTTCATTCCTGAGTAATTAGTTGTATTTCATCATTTATTCTGCATTTTTACCATTCATGCATGTAAAATTAATATTTGCATTTTAACACTCATAATTGCATTCATAATCATCTTCACATTTGCACCCAACTTCATGCATTTTTAACTAATTCATGCTAACTCCAATTGACCTCAAACCACTTCCATTGTGTAGATATTACTAGCAAGATTAAAGAAAAATACAAAAAATACTAACTCAAATAATTGGCTCTTGAGACAAATCCCAATTTCAGAATAGACAGACTAAAACGCTCATATCTTCCTCATACAGTGCCTGATTTAGATTTACTCACTTTTAAAGTAATATATATTCAAAGACCTTCAAAACAAGACCAATTTCATAAAAATCGGAGCTCGTATGTGAAAGTTAAGTTTTGGGCCTCTTTTGCGCTTTTGTGTTTTGCTTGACTTTGACTTAAAATTTTATGTACATAATTAACCCTTTTCATTTTATTTCTTTTTCATTTATATTCTTTGATGAAAGTTTTATTAAAATCCACAAAAATCCATATTCAAAATGAGACTGAACTCAAAGAATCTGACCAAGTCTGCGTGTCCTTTGCGAGTCTGTACAAATATCGCACTTTTTCTTCTTTATTTTATTCTTATTTTATTATTTATTAAAAATCCAAAATAGATTATTGTGTAAATACTTATCTTTGATTTTATCCTTATTTTCTCGATCTTTCTCTTGATTAAAAATCGCTAAAAAAATTACAAAACCCAAAAATCAAGGTATTTTATGTACATAGAGTACCTCAAAAATATCACTTGGTACAGATGACCTCTTTTGCTCTTGATACCTTCATGAAACTTGTAGATCTCATCGAGACAAGCAGTTTTCGTGTTGAGCACTTTTCGATCCGAGGTCGTTTTCTATTTCTTTCTTATTTATCTTTAGATTTAATTTTCTGAATTTTTTGGAGCTAACACGTGGCAGCTCCTGGAGCCGCCACATGTCACTTGTTTTTAACACTTTTTTATTTCATTTTCTACAGAAAAATAATAGATTAATAATAAAATAATAATAAAAAATAATCCCTCGCACGTGTTGTGCACGTACTCCCCTGCGCACGTGCCCAGCACGTCTGCTCGCTCCGCATCCGCAGCTCGCCAACCTCATTATCCTCTCGCGAGCTACCTCCCTCCGGCGTTGACCAATCCGCTTCCCCTTATCTCGCTATCACCTCTATTCGCCCGCACCGCCTGCTCCTCCCTATCCTATCTTCATCCCCCACCCCCCCCCCCCGCAACCACAAGCCACTGCTACAACATCCATCGCCTCTCCCTCCTATATAAGATCCCTCCATCCACGAGAACAAGACATCCGCCATACGTGAGCAGGGAAGGGATTAGAGCTTCGAGACCTCCGCCTGTGACAGACGCGGAGGAACTCTTGTAGGCGACGACAGTTCCATTCGTTCCTGGTGAGATCTGAGGTGCAACAGAGCATCTCGCTGCAGAGCTTCACAGAGCTCTTGCTAAGTCTCTTGGCGCCTCACCGGAGCACCAATTAAGGCAATGACGACGACGCGCTCCTCCGAGCACGCTCGAATCCTTCCGGTGACGACTCAGGTAGTCCCTCTACTTCTTCTCCTTCTCTCCCTCTCTGCTTTCTCCTCCTCTGTTCTTCTTCCTTCTTCTTCCCCAATATCCTCATAATTTCAATCCTATTCAACCCATCTTCCACCTGATCACCACCCTGTTCACACCTACACATTAACGCACTCGCCCGTCCACTTGCACCACCGCACGCCGGCGACACCTTCGGTCTCCACCCTCCACGTGTCAACCATCTGCTATGTCGCAGCAGTCATCGGCCGCGAGCTCCACCCTCGCCACCAAGCCCGTGGAGCCCACGCTCCTCGCCACCAGGTCCTGCCCCCTTCCCCGACGTCCGCTGGCTGTTTGTCGGCCACAAGAGTTACACTCTACCGCCTACGAACCCCACCTCGCCCCTACGCACGCGGTGCCTCCAGCCGATTTGCGCGACCTGCAAGCCTCAATCGTTCGCGGTCGCGCGTCGCCCACCACCACCAGCCGCTTCCTCACCTCCGCCCCGATGTCCCCTGGCCGTGTGTCGACCACCGACCTGCTGCATCGAGTTCACCCGCGCCTCAGAGGCGAAGAAGCCAAAGAACACACCCCCCCCCCCCCCCCCGCATGCGTATCACGTGCGGGAGAGTTAAATTACAGGGGCACCCCTGCAAATCCACCTATTCGCAATCAAGCCATGTCTCTCAAGCAGGCACGTGTCCTGGTAGAGAAATTGCATCAGACCCCTCCCGGGTCTAGGTATCTTCATTTTAGTCTATGCTCACTTCAGTTAGTTTATTTTATTTATTGTAATTGCATTGAGACCCCTGTGTTCTCCATTTATTTTGAACCCCATTCTGGCATCATTTTATTATTTAAAAAATTGCATTTTGTTCTTCAATTAATTCTCTACATTGTTGCATGCTCATGATATTCTTATTTCTATAGTTAATTAATTGTTATTATTATTATTGATAAAATTTGCATACTTTGCCCAATCTGAGCTTAAAAATTCATAGATAATTAACCACATCTCCAAAAATCGCCAAAAAATCTTGGATAGTAGAATTAGTTGGTAATAACATTGTGGTCAAAAAGAATTGCATTTGCATGCATAATTTTCTCTAGAAAAAAAACTTTTTGTGCATTTCACTAATTAATTTTTAATAGGTATTAATCCAACATTTTTAGGGTCTATGAATTTTCTGAGATAGATCACCTAGTGATATATCTTAGATAATTTTATTTCCTGAAAATAATTAGATTTAATATTTATTATAATTAATTATTGAAAATCTCATTTTCTGCATTCATAAATTCATTATTTATTCATCTTGCATCCAAAAATTCCAAAAAATATATAGTGGCCTAATTTCATTGCATTTCGCATTCTGACCAAATTTGAGAATTTTTGAAATTTATTTGATTGAAATTTATATTTTGGTCCCTGAACTTCGCCAAATTGCATCTCATTTATTATTTGCATAAAAAATACCAAAAAAATCCTCTTTGAAAACCTAACTTCGAGATCGACTTTAAACTAACCTAAGGAGACAGTTGCCTCCCTAAGTTCGACCTTGGACTTACCAAGTAAAAAAATTAATTGACCGCTCACTTTTACCCTGCTACAACTCATGACGCATACAATGAATACTCCAACACTCCCCCTCAAGCAGGAGCATGAAATGCTCAACTTGGACAAACAGAAAGAAACTCAACTCAACGCTACAAGACACTACGGACAATATCAACCCAACGCGCACATTACTATAGTTGAGGATGTTGCTTCTCATGCCGTGCAGGTGAGGAGGACGAACGGGCTGCAGTGTGAGCCTTCTGAATCTCCTCGTCGGAGAGCATGTGTTCTGAACTGCGCATGTCAGAGTCACTGCAACTGGAAAATGAGTCTCCTCGTCGGAGTACTCTGGCCCGCCACAATATGTGGACAACTGCTCTATCTCTGAAAAAGGGCCTAACTGAAAAAGACCGTGGATGTACAATCCTCGTCGGAGTCCACGGTCGTTGGAGAATGGAGTCTGAAAGAAGTCTCCTCGTCGGAGAACTGGGTCTCTCCCATCTGACTCAGAGAATGGTGCACTACTCTGGTGTACCTATGATACCACATGAAAAACCTTGCCAACATGGCATAGGGAATGGTCCTCTACTCTGGAGTCCCTATGGCTCACATGAAAATTCTGGCCGACAAAACAAGAATAATGATGGGGACCACGAACAAATGATGGCAACATGTGCTCATCTGAAAGTGACCGCAAACTCGTGCGTGTCTGAAACTGGAGTCTCTCTCTGGAGAACTCAGAAAATGGACCTCTCATCATGGAGTGCCTCGAACTTGGACTCTGACCAATCTGCATGTCGAGTCTGAATCTGCGCATCATACCGTAGACTCAGAATCTGAACATCGAGTCTGAAAATTACGCATGAAAAATCTTCATCTAAAAACTGTAGAGTCTGGAATATATGGCTGGTCTGAAGAATATCTGAATCTGTCCTCTGTGAATCTGGAACATCTGAAAAGACTTGTGACTCTACATATATACTCCCCCTTTCTCCCATACTTGTCGGAAAACATGGACGTCGACCAAGTTGGGAGAAGACAAGATAAAAATGGGGACAAAATAAAATGAACATTCAAAACTTTCTTGCGGCTTTTTTTCATTTTTTTAAGCCGTCACATTTTTTAAGCCGTTTCAATCATTTTTTTACGGCTTTCCCAAAATATTTTTTAAACTTGCGTACGGCTCTTTATCTTGTACGTGCCTTCTCTTCTTTTTTTTTGAAACTGTACTTCTCCTTTTTCTCTCTCTCTCATTTCCTTTTTTTATAAGGTCGTTCACCTAATTTTTCTGGTCTTTTTTCTCACTCATTTCATTTTTTTTACGAAACACACGCCCACTTGGGTCCAACACACTTCCCCTCCCTTTTTTTAAACAGAGAGGCCCATCGGCCCCCTTTGACATTAGGGTTCCCACGGTGGGAACCCTTTTCGAATGCCGCCTTTTATTAGCAGCCGTGTACGATGGGAAGGAAGGGGCGTTGCCTTGCGTGGAGGTGCGGTGGGGCCTTGCCGCACGGAGCGCCAGGAGTGTTGCGCAGCAGGCGAGGAGCAGGAACATACGGAGATCTGGGGCCGTGCGGGTTTGCGTCTGGGAATGGCAAGGGGCTTCGGCACCGCCGAGACCTGGAGCGAGGGCGATGCCGCCTGCGCGCAAGGAAGGAGATGTTGCCTGCGCGCGTGGGCGCCACTTCCTGCTAGAAAGCGCTCCTGCGCGAGGCAGAGGGGTTCGCCGCTCGCGAGATGCAGAGGAAGCCAGGGGTTGCTCCGCCTGAGGGCTCGCCGCCTGCTGGTTGCTTGCCGCCTGGGATCTGGGGGTCAACGGCTGGAGCGTGGACCTGCGGGGTGCGCTACTCGAAGGTCTGCCGACTGGGCGCAGAAGGTCTGCCGCCTGGGTGATGGAGAAGATGCGGCCATCACCACCGTCAACTGGAAGCCTGGACTGTGCCGCAGATGGCTCCCGAATGGATCTGGATCAAGATGCCGCCGCCTGCGGCTTGAAGATGGTCCAGGGCCTCGAGAGCAGATCTTTACAAATCTAGGGTTTCAGAAAACCCTAGAACAAGAACTTTTGACCAATAATAATCTTCAATAAAATAATCTTCAAGAACAACAATCGAATCTCGAACATAACAATAAACATGAAATTCTCGAGAATCGAACCCGCTCTGATACCATGTTAGAAAATAGGAAGCGGAAGCGGAATGATAAAACAGAGCATAAGAATAGGAAAGATAATCATGGAAACACCATGATTTTACGTGGAACCCTACTCCGTGAGGAGCGGGATGAAACCACGGGAGAAGCCCTCAAAGGGGCGTGTTATGCATTGCACTTTCTCAATGGATACAGAAGGTCTGGGGCTCCTTATATAGCCTCTCCAAAGCCTCCAAGTCCCACCACTGGACAATGTGGGACTAAACACTAGATGGGGTAAATGGATCTCCTCCAGGATCCATTTACCCTGCTACAACTCAATAGGCGCACATAACAAATTGCCCGCCTGCAACGAAATATGAACATCTAATTAATCATTAATTGATCAAATTAAGAGGGTGATTTCTCGGTTCTTCACCCTCCACAAACAACCCAATGAGTAAGTCGTCCTTTAGCACATTCTCACACTTTGGACAAAAGGGGCTCTTCCTTCACTATTGTTGCATATGACACGCCTAAAGGCATCTTCCAATCCCCATCCCTAATAGGCCCCGCGCAGATGAGCACATCAGTTGTTGCATCTTCATCAATGAATCATCAATAGATTGAGTTGTCGAACACATGTCTATGTGGTGATCCGTACCTCTGCATGCGAAACACCGAATTGGATCATTACATGCCACTGCCCGAAGACCAATATTTCCGCAATAAAAACGTTGCAGCCATGGCTGTAGCCTCCAATGACTCACCTTCTCCCAACCTCACTCAAAAATGACCTTTCTTGACATGGTGGCCATCCAATCACCCCCACCCTTGTCGTGTGAACCTTTCTGCCACAAACCTGCTCCTAGCTCTTTACTTCACCAAGCATGACAAGTATATTTGGCTCAAACTGCATGAATTCAGATCCATATCAAATTGCACTCAAATGTGACTTAGTATCCTGAACATGACTTTACCTAAACCTGTTTTAAAGATCTCGTATTCAAAATTCAAATGCTATTAATGAAATGATTTGGAGATATCCGTGTTTGGTTTACTAAACCTGTTTTAAAGATCTCGTATTCAAAATTCAAATGCTATTAATGAAATGATTTGGAGGTATCCGCAATAACCTGACGATAGAGCGTGGCGGGTTATCCGTAAGTATGAGTTTTTTTTAGCTAATATGCAACTATGGTACACTTCATGGGGAGTTATTAAACAGAGATTTCTCGATCGCCTTCTGACTCACATTACTCTTCCATCCATTAGTTAAATTATACCATGTTCCAACAAGCGTGAAGCAAAAATTATAGTCTTTTCTATAACAACTAGAAGCCTATAAATATTCTGCTGTCTTTCTTTGTAAGCCGTGGAATGAAAAATAGCAAATCAATTAAGATTGAAGCAAATAAGCAAGTCCGTACAAGTTTGCAGTCATTGTTAAGAAAGCTGACAGCTTTAGATATCTGGTGAAGTCCCCACGCATAGTACTCATCCCTGCCATAAGCCACCACTGCAGCATTAAGAACTGACAAAGAGACTCGCATGGGGAACAACTCAGGTTATACCATGTCCATTGCGAAAATTCGTATAAAACTAGTAATTAGAGATATGCCAAGCAAGCAAACTAGCTAGTACAATACATTCTTTCAAGCACAGATGACGCACAAGTTAAGAAGCAAAAGCGACTTACCTTTGGGTTCCTTTCAGGCCCAGCTCCTTGATCTTTTCTGAAAGTGGCATAACAGGTTCTGTCACAATGTAGATGGTAACTTTAGTGGCAGATCCATCTGGAATTTCTGCCTCGGTACTATGGAGAAAAGACAGTATATTTGGATGTCTAACCTGAAAGTAATCATCAAGATCTCATGCACCGCCACTTTAAGAACAACTTATGTACAACAAGAAAAATGCATTTTCTTGCAAACAAATTTGAACATTTACTTACTGTTCTGAGTCGCTTAACACCATTTCTACCAGCAGCAAGGTGCCCATCTTGACCACTACCAGAAAGAGAGAATATGGATACCGGGGACCCATCATCCTGCCAAAATTTTAAAAAAAAAAGAACATGAGATCCAGCAAAAAAGTGCAGGACGGTGACTATCGTACAAGGAAAAAACTGCGTCATGATCATGAGTTCTGACTCACAATATGTTCATAAGTCAGAACAACCTCCGGAGACCAAACAGCTACAGTACATATTAAGGGACCAAGACAGGATAAAGCACTGGTTGATGCAAAGAGGACAAGTCAACAAAAACATCTGAATTTCTCTATAGACTAACTCCTGTCCAACATTTCAAGTTAGGATTGATGGAAGTCGAATTCTTTCTTGACTTTCTCCTACTATTTGAAAAGAAGTCGCCCAGCATAACTCCATGGGTTACCACTACACAACCGGATAGTTCACCCACATGGAAACATTTTAGGTCTCTTGTTTGATATGTCTAGAAGAGGATAGCTTCTTAAAAATTCTATGGGATATGCCCATGGAATTCAAAATGAGTTTGATGGCCCCTTTTTGCTTCTTCTCCATTCCATCCTAGCTTAATTGTATCCACCTTGTTGTGGCGAAGACAATTACCCTCATCTAAACATGCCCGTCTAAAATCCTGTTTGTTTTTAATCTCTCCACTATTATGATAGTTATTCTTTCTTGCTTTTTCTACATATTCAACTTCCCAAACTTGGTAAGTCGAATTTCATCGATTCGGAATGGACATTCAGACAAAACTACATGTAGTCAGACCAAGGTTTTAAATTTCGATATCGGATATCGTATCGACACGAAACGAAATTTCGTTGAAATTTCGGTAAATTTTTTATCACATTTCACCCAAATCGAGCAACATTTGTGAAGAAAGGCCCTCATATCGGCATTTCGCTCGAAATTCCGGTCCCATGTCAAAACTGAAATTTCGCTGATATTTCACGAAAACTGAAACCATGAATCGGACATGTTATCTTCCATTTTTCTCCTTATCAGATTTTACGTTGAGAGATGCATTAAGGATGAGGAAGGTCACGTGCTTGTTACCCAGAAGGATATAGAGACTAAATGGAAGCAGTATTTCCATAAACTTTTTATTGGGGAAGGAAATAGAGAGGCCACTTTGGGTGATCTAGCAAATAGTGAAAGTTACTTGAATCGTGCAAGCTATAGACGAATACAAAGAAAGGAAGTAGAGGAGGCTTTGAAGGTTATGAGACCTGGGAGGGTGTAGGACCGGATGACATCCATGTAGAAGTATGGAGGGTTTTACGTAAGGATGGTTTGACTTGGCTTACGAATTTATATAATGTTATTTGACGAAGCAAGAAAATGCCTGAAGATTGGATAAGAAGTATCGTGGTGCCTCTTTATAAGAATAAAGGAGACATTCAAAATTATTCAAATTACAGAGGTATCAAGATGATGAGTCACACTATGAAAATTTGGGAACGTGTGATTGAAAGAAGGTTGAAGCAAGTTTTCTAAAGTAAAAGAAAATCAATTCGGATTCATGCCATGTCGCTCAACTATTGAAGCCATCCACTTGTTGAGGAGAACAATGGACATTTATAGAGCTAAAAGGAAGAATCTCCGTATGATTTTTACTGATTTGGAGAAGGCCTATGATTTTATCCCATGGGAAATATTGTGGAGAGTTTTGGAGTAGAGACAAGTACATGTCTTATACATTAACCTCATAAAGGATATGTATGATGGGGTTTTATCTTGTGTAAGGATCCAGTATGGGAAGATTGACAATTTTGACATCAACATTGGTTTACATCAAGGTTCAGCTTTGAGTCCATTTCTTTTTACTTTGATTATGGACGAGTTGACAAGTCACATTCAAGATGAAATACCTTGGTGTATGTTATTTGATGATGATATTGTGTTGATTGATGAGACTAGAGATTGAGTAAATGAGAATCTTGAGGTTTAGAGACATGGATTTGATACTAAAGGATTTTTTATAAGTAGGGCTAAGACTAGAGTGCACCTTTGATGGCAACAATAATGAAGGAATCGAGATGAAGATTGGTGACGATAACATTCGGAAGAGAGATTCTTTTAGTTACATGGGATCTATTTTGCAACATGATGGGGAAATTGATGGAGATGTTACTAATGGAATAAATGCAAGCTGGCTAAAGTGGATATGAGCCTCCGTTGTTATCAGTTATAAGAAAATTCCTTTAAAAATCAAAAGAAAGTTTTACAAAGTAGCTATGAGACATGTTATGCTCTATAGATCTGAATGTCGACATGTAAACCATAGACACGTGCAGAGAATGGCAGTAGCAGAAATAAAAATGCTGAGGTGGATGTGAGGACACACACGTAAAGATCGGATTCTGAATGATGCAATCAGAAATAAAGTTGGTGTAGCTCCAATCGAGGATAAGATGCGAGAAAACCGCTTAAGATGGTTTGGTCATTTGCAAAGAAGGTCAGATGAAGCACCAGTTAGGAGATGTGAGTTTTGAGATGTTGAGTCGGTTAAGAGAGGGCGAGAGCAGCCCAAGAAGTGTTGGAATGAGACTATACGAAGGGATCTTAGTTTTTTGGATATAAGCCCGTAATTGACCCGAGATAGATCTGAATGGAGGCATAGAATCCATATAGCTGACCCTATTTAATTGTGGGAAAAGGCTTAGTTGTTGTTGTTGTATTAGATTTTACATTGAGAAGCATGTCAGGTCTCTTTCGTGTGCAAAAGAAATTTTCGGTATTGACAACATTCCTATAAGATAATGGGAGTCTGAATTCGTTGACAAGGGAGATAAATTGATACTTGGAACCATGAAGTTTGCATGAAACTGCCCGGTGATGTGTCCGACGTATCTTATGGACGAATTGGCTAGTCACATTCAGGATGAGATACTTTGGTAAATAATGTTCGCTAATGATATTGTGTTGATTGATGAGACTAGAGATGGAGTAAATGAGAGCTTGAGGTTTGGAGACATACCATAGAAAACTAAATGATTTCGTATAAGTATGGCTAAGATTGAATATATGGAGTGTATATTTGTTGGAAGCAGTGGTGAAGGAATCGAGGTGAAGATTTTTTGAATGGTAGTGAAGATTGGAGACGATAACGTTCAGAAGAAAGATTATGTTAGATACTTGGGATCAATTTTGCAATATGATGATGATAGCAATAGAGATGTTACTCGTGGAATAAATGGAGTTTGGCTAAAGTAGAGAGGATCATCTAGTATTCTATGTGATAAGAAAATTCCTTTGACAATGAAGGGAAAGTATTCTAAAGCAGCCGTGAGACATTTATGCTATTCAATCTGAATGTTGGCTTGTGAACCACAAACATTTGCAGAGAATGACAGCAACAGAAATGAAAATGTTAAGGTGGATGTGCAGTCATATACGAAAAGATCGAAATTCGGAATGATGCAATCAGAAAGAAAGTTGGTATTGCTCCGATAGAGGATAAGATGAGAGAAAACCGCTTAAGATGGTTTGGCCATTTGTAAAGGAGGTCGGCTGATGCACCAATTAGAAGATGCGATATTTGGGATGTTGAACCGACTAAGAGAGGGCAAGGAAGGCTCAAGAAGTGTTAGAATGAGACTATATGAATGGATCTTAGTTATTTGGATCTAAGTCCGAGAATGACCCGAGATAGATTTGAATGGAGGCCGAGAATCCGCGTAGTCGGCCCTACTTAATGTGGACAAGGCTTTGTTGTTGTTGAACATAAATAAAAAGGCAACTTTTGCATTTCCTAATTCCATGTCGGGTATGTTTTCTTTGTGTTCCATAACAAAGAATTACTATGTATATAACAAACTTAGCTAAATGAACCAAGATGTCATTCCTTCAGGCCTCAGGGAGCAGAGTCAACCATTATCCTGCAATTGGCACACCTGAATTAAAATTCTGTAGAATCCCATAGTCGAAAATGCTTTCGCAAGCTTACGCGATCGCATTTAAGGTGCAAAATTATTGATTCTCCCAGATTATTACTTGTGCGAGCCATAACAAACTATGTATCATATTTTAAAACTTGCAGAGTACTCTCTTCCCAACAATAGGTCGCTTTCACTCCTAGATCCCCGAGAGGCTCAAAATTCTCAGAAAACTCATGATAAAAATACCACCACTCATCCTCCAGTCATCAAAAACAGCATATTTTATGGAGACAAAACCGATCAGATCATGCATTATCATTTCTCTATTTCATTGTGTAAAGAGATCTCCGTACCCCACTAATCATCTTTCTCAAGAAACACTGCCCCTCACTCCCCCTCCGTGAACAATACCTCCGTAACCAATCAAGTAGCATGTCATTCCTCTCACGTAATTACAAGCAGAATGTGCCATTATCCTACACTTGCCACCATCCAATCGGTATCAGATCCAATCCCCGTGACTAGTAACATGCTTCCCAGGATTGTGCAATTGTATATCTTGCTCTAACCAAATACTAGCAGTTGGACGGCGATTCCTCTCGCTACCGCTATAGCCATAAAGGCATTTCGAGCAGCTGAGGCTAATTTCTAGTTATTTTCCCACTACAAAAGCATCCAACTACAACACCGTCTACCAACTACGCAGTACCAAAACCGCTCTAAAAGTCGAGTAAAATAACGGCGGCTCCTTCCGACCAATTCCATCCTTGCTCTCGATCCTCGCATCGCTCGCAGAGACTGAGAAACAACCAATCCACGTTCCGAACCGGGACATAAACTCGCCGCGACCTTCCGGGATCGTCCGCATCGCGATCCGCCGGGGAGCACGGCGGAGAGAAGAAGATCCGGGGTGGGAGAGGGGGATCCGCACCTTGGAAGTGCCGCGGTGGTGCGTCCAGGAGCCCCAGGAGGAGGAGAAGGGCTCGCCGATGGTGTAGGGGAAGTCCTTGAGGCCCGTGCTGGAGCCGCCCACCACGCCCTTGAGGAACTTGAACATGTCGATGACCGGGAGGGAGGACGGGGAGGGGCGTCGGGATCTGGAGGGACAGGGCCGCGCCGGCGGTGTGTCGTGGTCGACGGCGAGGAGGGAGGACGGAGAGAGGCGTCGGGATATCCAGTGGGGGCGGGCGCCGTAGTCGCGGTGTGTCGTGGGCAATGGTGGCAAAAAATTCTATAATTAACATATTGCTCGGATTAGAACTAAGATTCGAATGAATCGCTAAAAGTTGATTCGGAATTGATTCGAAAATGAATCAAACTGCACAAGTTCAATTAAATATACGAATTGAATTTAAAAATCATATAAGTTCGTTCATATTTGATTTATTAAAAGTTTCATAAAATTTTAACTCTATAAGTGTATCTTATTTCAAGATAAGTGGATTTTGTCTTGAGATAAATGAACTTCGTCGAGAAATAAGTGAATATTTACGGAATAAGTAGATTTTATCTTGGTTTTAACTATCTCAAAATAAATGGTCACGTCGTGGTTGTAATATCTATTATCTATATATTAGTACTTTTCTCTTCTTTGTCCTCGAATCAACATAACAAGTATACATCTTATTTATTGCTTGTCGCCACCTTATTCCTTATTCCACATCCGAACGGATTTAAAAATATTTTACAATTATATTTTTCAAAGAGAGAATTTCTTATTAATTTGAATTTTTTTTAAAAGATGAAGAAGAGTTAGATAAAGAAAAAAGGTGAAGGAATACTAATTCTAATTATGCATATTATATATTTCCATTTCTTCTCTTTTTGTTCCCACTCATCAGAGAATTCTCTAAGTTCCATATCCGCTTAGGTTTGATTCGATAAAACTGAGAGGTTCAATTCAAATTCGGTTCCAAGATAAATGAGTCAAACTTAAACACAAGTTTATGCTCGATTAAACAAATGAACCAAGCCTAAAAATTATAGGTTCGCTCAGTTTCGGTATGTTTACACCTCTAGTCATGGGAGGAGTTCTTTTGTTTTGATATGATCGGTTTACTATAGAAGAAAATTGGTATAATCAAGTTTAATTTTATCTTTATTAATCTTAATGAATATAAATAAATATAAATTGATATATAATTGATACAATGCATTACGTAACAATATAAATTAAGAATTTTTATGTTATAATGTGATATTAAACTTTACGAATTTATCTGAAAAGTTCTTTATAATAACTTTAATATGCCAATAATAGAGATACATCAATATCTTATGCATTACCTTGTCTGTATGAGTTATGGACATATCACTTTCATTTCCATAGATATCCATAAATTTATATACATCCCGATAATATCATCTCTAGTGTTATGTCCTCAGAGGTGATGGATTATTGGGAATCTATTGGTATCTCCAGGGATATCACAACGATCGAAAAGGTTCATGTGGCTTCTATTCTTTAGATAAATTTGGTTAGCAAGAAAGGAGGTCATTTCTATAGGATAGATTTTATCCTCAAAATATCTAAAAGTTGCGGACTCTTCTGAGGGGATTGGTCTTTATATTTTGGATTTTTATCACATGTGTCCTTCTTAACTTATGAAATATCAGTTATGTCCCTCTCTTTTTTGCATTATCATTTGTGCCCCTACCTTCTTACAAAAGTCACAATTCTTCCCTTCCATTAAAGTAAGGTAGGGGCATAATTAATATAACAAAAGGGTTGAACTGTGAATTTTGTAAGAATTTAAGGGCACAACTGATATTGCAAAAAAGGGGAGGGGCATTACTTATATTGCACAAGTTAAGAAGGGCACGGGTGATAATAGCCGTTGTAGTTTATGCTATAATTGTGAATATAAGTTTTTAGGTGCCTACTTTTACAATCTGACACTCATTTCCTTTCAAAAAAACATATAGTTACATATTTTAATTTATCTATGAATCCTTTGATGAATCTCTGATTTATCATCACTATACTTCTTAATTATCTCCTGAGCATGAATAATTTAATAAAAATCATCAACAATTCGCTTTAATTAGCAATTGACCCTTTGTTTGTAAATATACTTAATTATTGTACAATTATTAATCCCTTTTTATTTTCTTTATTTTTTTATTTTACTTCATATTAAAAACTCCAAAAAATGTATTAAAGTATTATAGATATTTATTTTGATTTTAAAAGAAATTAAAAAGATAAAATAAATCACAAAACAATAAAAATGCAGTGTTTTTATTCATAAAAAATACCCTCAAGACTTTTTCATTGTGTCTTTAATCTCTTTTGGATTTTGTCCAACATGAAACTTGAAGATCTCCTCGAGATCTACAACTTTCATGTTTTGATTTTTTTTCCTAATTTTGCCTCCTTCTATTTCTTTTTGAATTTCTCTTTATTTTTCTTTTTCCTTAAATTCCATTAGACCACGGGGCGATCTGTAGAGCTGTCATGCGGCCCCTTCTCTTTGCGCCATCCGTCCTTCTCTAGGGTCGTCCGATCTTTCTTCCCAGCCTTCATCTCATCCATTCATCTCGGTCTCTCTCTACACCCTTAGATCTCCTCCCCAAATGTGATCCACATCGTTCCTCCCTGCCTTCACCTCACCCATTGGATGGCTTCACATCCAACGCCTCTGCCTCCTCCACATATCCATCTCGTGGCCCCACCATAGGATCAACCCCATGTGTCCATCTTAATCGTCCCCCAGCACCTTGATCTCCTCTCTTGGATCAGATCCCTGGATATAATCCCATCCATCGCCTCGCGTTCCCATATGGGATGTTGGATCACTTGATCCAACGGCCATCAGGTCATCTTCTACCTCTAGTAACGTACCTCCGCACTCATCACCTCTACATCCTCCTCGTCCCTTCCATTTTTAAAAACCTCAGCGTGATGCCCCTCCATGATCTACCACCACCTCCACGTGTCCCTGAGATCCGCCATCCTTGCCCGGTTATCTCTCCTTCTAGAGATTCGATTCCTACGGCCAACATTGGTCATTACAAGTTCCTCCTCCATTACCGTGTAACATCCGAAGAAACCTTATAGAACCCCCACCTCCGGTCACCTATCACATCATCCACCATTCTAAGGAGCTTAGCCTATCCCTTCTTCCCCTCCTCGTGACAGGAGGAGGTGGAATCGAAGGGCCATCATGGTCATCACCTTCATGTGTGATCCTTGGCCGCCATTGACAAGTCACGATGGCTCCACCGTCATTCGAGCTCCAAGGCTCGGTTTCCCTCGACGAGCGAAGACAGGAGGCTCATTTCAAGCCTCATCCCATGCCTCCCCCTCTGTTGCGTGTTTCTTCTTCGATTAGGTAAACTCCTTTCCCTTTCGATCTTGGTTTCTTCCATTTAATTAGAATAAACATGATGCCTTCACTGATCACTAACCATCTCTCGAGCTCCGCCACACGTCCCTCACCTTCTCGCAAAGCTCAAATCACCTCGCTCCTTCCTTTGCTGCCTCATCCACTCCATGCATCTTCCTCCACTGGAGGCGTAGGAGGACTCACTCCGGGCTCCACCTGCTTCTCCCCTAAGCTCGCCACACACCCCAGCACGCTTTGGCTATATCTCCATCTATCCCTATACAGGTACAACTTCATATGTAGAGCTTCTTTCCTTGCTCCATTCTATAAGCTCCACTCCGATGAGGGTGATCCACCACATTGCCTCAGCCTGCTTCGTGACTTCCTCTTCCTTTCAGTGTCTTCTCCTACCATCTTGAGAGCTTCCATGACCTTCTACATGAGAGTGGGATGGCGGAGGAGCTCAATGGGTGCTTGCTGGAGCCCAACCTTTGTTGTCGTGCCTGAGTAAGACGATTGTGGGATCAAAAGCTGCAAGTACTGTCCGATCGTCATGATCGGACGGTCCTAATCGTGCACCAGCGTCGGACCTACACCTGGAGCTTCAGTGGAGCCAAAGCAAGGATGAAGCGTTGGGACACAACATGTGTCCCGAACCTGCGGTCGACCCTCATTGCCTCTCGAGCCTGGCCTACGCACGTGAGACGTGCATGCGAGCTTGGTATTTTGCATATGTGCCCTGCCAGGTTCTCCGAATTGCAAGGAAATCTCGCCCAAGTGTGCATGCCTCACGTTATGCGCCTGGGTAATTTAAAAAGGACCCATACCGAGTTTTCTTTATTGCATATATGCCCCTCCCTGAGACCTTTATGCATATTTTATCTTTTATTTTGCATGTTTTTATTAAAATTATGCCATTGCACTTTTTTTTCATATTTTGAGCATACAAACTCCAAATCCAGTGATTTTAATTTCATTGTTTGCTAATTTTGTGCTCTTCATAATGGCCTTATTACTTCTTTGATTTGAT
This sequence comes from Ottelia alismoides, assembly GCA_037367405.1. Lineage (NCBI taxonomy): Eukaryota > Viridiplantae > Streptophyta > Magnoliopsida > Alismatales > Hydrocharitaceae > Ottelia > Ottelia alismoides. Next base: position 200,662 of record JAZKJV010001130.1, on the reverse strand, counting down.
GCATAATTTTATATATTAAATTCTACATGTTTAATGTACATTTATCCCTCATTTAAATACCATTAAGTGTGGTTGTGCCTCAATTGATATTGAAATCGGCTCACTTTGATTGCTCATTGGTTGGCTTATTTTTAGGGCATATTTTTGCTTGCATACATACAACATTGCATATCATCTTGCACCAATTTTTTTAATTACTAAAAAAACAAATAAAATACATATTAATCGTCATTTCATGCAGTACACTTTTTTGCATTTTGTATCTCATTTACTCTGCATAAAAAATAAAAAAAACATGATGTGTGTTCATTATACGTTGCATTGTGTTGCATCATGTGTGTAACGCCCCGCCTCAGCGGGAACGCATCTCAACACCCATTCAAAATTATTACCCAACAACAGTTATATATAACATGTATGATAAAACATTCATACAAAAATAACAGGAAAAAATATCCATTCAAATGGAAAACCGTTCACAGTTTAAGATGACTGGAATAATCCAACTCTTATTATTACATTATCAATAGAGAATATGGAGAATTAATAAAAGTAGGTCGCCTAACTAGATAATGACCTCAGAAGTGGTTCTCAGTTGCGATGCTAAAACTCTTGCCTCGATCTTCTGCTCGAGATTTACCTGTTGGATTTTCAAGAGGGGTAATTTGTGAGTCAAATGACTTAGTAAGGATATGACAATAATTTATAAATGAAAGAAAATTTAGGTAGGCAATGCAAGTAAGATGCTTCTAATTATGTTACATGCCTCAAGTATATTTTAAGACACTTTACAAGATTTTCTACTTGACATTATAGCACTTTACTAAATTTCCACTTATGTTGGTCCTTTAATTCGCAACTGTACTTATTCATTAACTTCGGACTCACCTGTCAAAGGAGAAAGTATACACTAGAAATGAAACATGCATCGTTTCATTTCTAGTGCAACTAAAACCTATGCATAAGCGTGATCCTTCAGCTAGTCTGGTTGGTAGTACTCTAACTCTCGGAACAAGGAGCATATAGCCCAAGGAACAACGACTCTGTTAACTAAGTCAATCAGGGGAGTTTTGCTCACCCAACAAAATATCACAAGTACATATCCATATGGTATGATGCACACATGCATCCACCCAATTCTCCAGAGTACCTACCACCGCCCCACTCTGTGATGCCCCTCGAGTGGGGGTGACTCACTGTCGGCTCAGCCGGACTACAAGGGTGTGCACCCACCTTGTAGTATTTATATCATCATCCTACACACGTGTGGTGTATTTATGTCAAAGTAATTATCAATGGATATGATCATATTTTCTACCAATCGATTTGTCGAATCATTAACACTTGAGCCCTTCGGGTTGTAAAACATCTCTTTGGCCTTTACTCACATACACGTAGGTATTGAATACTACATTTAAAACCCCCAATCTTAACAAAAGTTATGCTATGATAACAACATCCAATATACTCGTGATAGATCATGACATGCATACATGTCATAATTATCGAGAAGGCATACATGTTCATTAGTTCAATCCATTAAAGTAATGATATGAAAAAGGAGAACTCCTACGTGATCAAATTAAGAAAGTGATTAATTATTATTATTACATACACATATGCGTCACATCTTGATTAGCATAACAAGAAAATTATGTTTAAGGTGGGGGAAATGACCAATATCAAATGGCATCAGGTAATTGCCCTTATACAGTAACAATCATTATCTTGAGGTAGAAAGTCATACTTAATGTCATTTACTCCCAGGAAAAGATCTAACTAAGTGTGAAGATTAAGGGGGACGTCAACAAGATTGATGGTCCAAGAAAAATATATGGTAGTTGTATAAACAGACAGTGGGTACGAAATGCCGGGGCAATCAAATAAGTAGTTCTCTTAAAGTGATTAGATGCACTAATATTCAACATGGTAACACCCTCCACAAGTCATACGTTCCAACTTCTGATATTCGCTCAAAATTATTTGGTCATGCCATATTTAATTTCCAATACAGGATCCCCCTTTTCCACCAAATATATTTACATGGATATTTTCCTAGATAGGAGCAAATATGGCATTCTCATATTTCAATAACTAAGACAATAAGAGGTGGCATGCCCTTACATCGACAGCTAAGGCAACAAAAGAAACGATGCACACACGATCCCTTGAAAGTCGTTGTTGCCTTTATGAGATAAAATCATAAATTATTTCCTTCTTAGATATGAGTATACCAATTGGATGGTTTAAGCCTAATACCATTCTCTACGAACAATTATTGCAGTCGATGTGAAGGAAAATCATTCAATATACATGAGTGGCTGAAACCTCACCCTCACATTAACCTAAAAGCGCACTATTATAAAATCTGTAGTGAGTCCTTTACGTCCATTGTTATAAACCTCAACTTATGTGCTTACATAGCTTAATATGTGCTCACGGAAATTGATTATCTATACCTTTCTTAACGTGGATACCTCATACATAGTTAGGTCACATATATTACTTTAGGGGAACAAAACTAATGAAATCTCATATTTCGCTCAAGAACTGTGAAGATCTTGTATATGGTTATGAACCCCTTAATTATAAAGAATCCGAGTTAAGTAGTACATAACTACAATTTTAACAACCATAAGAAAATCGATTAAGTTATAGGGTTGTTCTTAACCAAAACGTGCATTACATAAATCAAAATTATCTATTAACAAGAACATCCACGAGAAATATAACTTCGATATGAGATTATAGATATACCAACAGTAAGAGACGATCCGGGGAAAGATCGAAATCAAAACGTTAAACCCCAAAAATAACAAACTCCATCATCACAAGGTACGTGTAAATAAAGGAGAATGTCAAGATCCGTTACCTTCGTGTGAACTTTTGATCCAGGAACACGATCAACGATATGAACTTTGTGACGCCTTTCCCTTGCGGCGTCGTTCTTCCTCCTCTTCATAACGAAGCTTCGGAGCTTCGTGGCTCGCTAAAGGGAAGAAGCTCTTCCTCTCGCCTCTCCAGGGAAGAAGAATCAAGAAATCAATTTTGAGAAGGGTGAGAATGGAAGGAGACAAAAGGGATCTTAAAGATCATTCAATGGTGAAAATAGGAAACAAGGTTGTCAATTTTGAGGTGAAGTTATGCCTCAAAATATCTCCAATGTGTGCAATAAAAATTCAAACCCGCGGGTCTACCTTCCATAAAAAGTCTCCGACCATGGTTCACTAAAAAAGAGCATAACTTCTTCATACGAACTCGGATTCACGCATTCTTGGTATCATTGGAAAGCTTGCAACGAGACGCTTATGAGCATGATATCGTATATGTTTTAATATTTCGGAAAAAGTCGAAATTTCTGGGCGTTACAATGTGCCACTTTCATGAGTTTAAAAATAAAAAAATTTGTTTCCTTATCATACACTTCATGTATCTTGTTGATTGCTCACTTCTCATTTCATACATTTTTATGTTTGCTTGATCATTGTATGCATAATGTTTATCATCATTCTATGATGTGCAATGTGTCTGCATTAAGAAGACCTACATCAATGAACTTAATCACTCATTTCTAATCATAATCTCCGACTAATCGACAATGAGGTTCGTGTCCATGTGTTCGACCATGGTATATTTGTCAAGTAAAAATTCATTACCACATATTCAAGCATTTCGTCGATTCTGCTTAGATCCAAAATTGTCTCCCGTGTTACGATAAAAATGACTTATTAAGCATACGATTTTCTGGTTTATCACCCTTATATAAACCTTAATCTACAAATGAATTTGAATAATCAATATTGGATATGCTTCTGCATTCGTTTTTTTAATATGCATTTGTATTCATATAAAAATGGATATACGCAAAAATCAATTTAAAAACCCTAAATAGTTGTATTGATATATGTGTTTCTATTTAATTTACAAATACAAATATAAATTACTTTGTAATAATATGTGATATAACTGGTATTAAATAAATATATTGTGTATATTTACACCGTGTAGATATCTTTTAATCAGCAAATTTGTATGGACAAATTCCTATCAGCTCCGATGTCATAAATGTATAATATCATTCGTATCCATATTCATACAACTATATTTTCAATAGATTATATAAAATAAATATATTGGAGTAGATTTGTATCCGCTTCCCCTTGAAATAAATATATTTAAATTAAATATAATGCATTAGATCTATCCTGTATGGATTTCCTTTTACAAACATCAATTACAAATATATGGATATTTTTGTACATGAATCGTTTAAATAGATACATAAGCGGTTATTAGTTTGATAGCTGTAAATATCTCTGTTGATATATGTATATCGATTATGAAATAAAATATATGTTATATGTATATCACGCACACAGATATTTATATTTGTATCCGTTTTAAAAGGAATACAAAAATACATATCACTTTGACTTTTCCACAAATATATATTAGGGTCCAATGGATAAGCCCCCTATATAGGGAAATTATCCAATGAGCCTTGTGCCCATTTGAGATGAGATGATCCCACTCATTTTTTACCATTATTTTCTAACATTTTGAGCTTAATAGTTATTTGTTTACAAGTGTTATATCATATTCTTACTACTAGTAATTATTTTCAGTAAAAAAGCCCCTTAATTGCAGACGAAATGATTGTATTATTATTCATATTACTAGTGTTATTTTTATTCTTACTAATGAATATTTTCTGTGAAACTAAGGTTTTCTTTATATGAAAATAGTTACTAATAGTAAGAATATGATATAAAAACTGTAAATATATAAGCATTGAACTCAAAATGATAGAAAATATTGGTAAAATATGAGTGGGCTCATCTCATCTCAAATGGGCACAGGGCCCATTGGATAAGCCCCCTATATATAGGGAAATTATCCAATGAGCCGTGTGCCCATTTGAGATGAGACGAGCCCACTCATTTTTTAGCATTATTTTCCAACATTTTGAGCTTAATAGTTATTTGTTTACAAGTGTTATATCATATTCTTACTGTAATTATTTTCAGTAAAAAAGCCCCTTAATTGCATACGAAATGATTGTATTATTATTCATATTACTAGTGTTATTTTTATTCTTACTAATGAATATTTTCTGTGAAACTAAGGTTTTCTTTATATGAAAATAGTTACTAATAGTAAGAATATGATATAACAACTGTAAATATATAAGCATTGAACTCAACATGATAGAAAATATTGGTAAAATATGAGTGGGCTCATCTCATCTCAAATGAGCACATGGCCCATTGGATAAGCCCCCTATATAGGGAAATTATCCAATGAGCCTTGTGCCCATTTTAGATGAGATGAGCCCACTCATTTTTTACCATTATTTTCTAACATTTTGAGCTTAATAGTTATTTGTTTACAAGTGTTATATCATATTCTTACTACTAGTAATTATTTTCAGTAAAAAAGCCCCTTAATTGCATACAAAATGATTGTATTATTATTCATATTACTAGTGTTATTTTTATTCTTACTAATGAATATTTTCTGTGAAACTAAGGTTTTCTTTATATGAAAATAGTTACTAATAGTAAGAATATGATACAACAACTGTAAATATATAAGCATTGAACTCAAAATGATAGAAAATATTGGTAAAATATGAGTGGGCTCATCTCATCTCAAATGGGCACAGGGCCCATTGGATAAGCCCCCTATATAGGGAAATTATCCAATGAGCCCTGTGCCCATTTGAGATGATATGAGCCCACTCATTTTTTACCATTATTTTCTAACATTTTGAGCTTAATAGTTATTTGTTTACAAGTGCTATATCATATTCTTACTACTAGTAATTATTTTTAGTAGAAAAGCCCCTTAATTGCATACGAAATGATTGTATTTTTATTCATATTACTAGTGTTATTTTTATTCTTACTAATGAATATTTTCTGTGAAACTAAGGTTTTCTTTATATGAAAATAGTTACTAATAGTAAGAATATGATATAATAACTGTAAATATATAAGCATTGAACTCAAAATGATAGAAAATATTGGTAAAATATGAGTGGGCTCATCTCATCTCAAATGGGCACAAGGCCCATTGGATAAGCCCCCTATACATAGGGAAATTATCCAATGAGCCTTGTGCCCATTTGAGATGAGATGAGCCCATTCATTTTTTACCATTATTTTCTAACATTTTGAGCTTAATAGTTATTTGTTTACAAGTGTTATATCATATTCTTACTACTAGCAATTATTTTCAGTAAAAAAGCCCCTTAATTGCATACGAAATGATCGTATTATTATTCATATTACTAGTGTTATTTTTATTCTTACTAATGAATATTTTCTATGAAACTAAGGTTTTCTTTATATGAAAATAGTTACTAATAGTAAGAATATGATATAACAACTGTAAATATATAAGCATTGAACTCAAAATGATAGAAAATATTGTTAAAATATGAGTGGGCTCATCTCATCTCAAATGGGCACATGGCCCATTGGATAAGCCCCCTATATAGGGAAATTATCCAATGAGCCCTGTGCCCATTTGAGATGAGATGAGCCCACTCATTTTTTACCATTATTTTCTAACATTTTGAGCTTAATAGTTATTTGTTTACAAGTGTTATATCATATTCTTACTACTAGTAATTATTTTCAGTAAAAAAGCCCCTTAATTGCATACGAAATGATTGTATTATTATTCATATTACTAGTGTTATTTTTATTCTTACTAATGAATATTTTCTGTGAAACTAAGGTTTTCTTTATATGAAAATAGTTACTAATAGTAAGAATATGATATAACAACTGTAAATATATAAGCATTGAATTCAAAATGATAGATAATATTGGTAAAATATGAGTGGGCTCATCTAATCTCAAATGGGCACGGGGCCCATTGGATAAGCCCCCTATATAGGGAAATTATCCAATGAGCCCTGTGCCCATATGAGATGAGATGAGCCCACTCATTTTTTACCTTTATTTTCTAACATTTTGAGCTTAACAGTTATTTGTTTACAAGTGTTATATCATATTCTTACTACTAGTAATTATTTTCAGTAAAAAAGCCCCTTAATTGCATACGAAATGATTGTATTATTATTCATATTACTAGTGTTATTTTTATTCTTACTAATGAATATTTTCTGTGAAACTAAGGTTTTCTTTATATGAAAATAGTTACTAATAGTAAGAATATGATATAAAAACTGTAAATATATAAGCATTGAACTCAAAATGATAGAAAATATCGGTAAAATATGAGTGGGCTCATCTCATCTCAAATGGGCACAGGGCCCATTGGATAAGCCCCCTATATAGGGAAATTATCCAATGAGCCCTGTGCCCATTTGAGATGATATGAGCCCACTCATTTTTTACCATTATTTTCTAACATTTTGAGCTTAATAGTTATTTGTTTACAAGTGTTATATCATATTCTTACTACTAGTAATTATTTTCAGTAAAAAAGCCCCTTAATTGCATACGAAATGATTGTATTATTATTCATATTACTAGTGTTATTTTTAATCTTACTAATGAATATTTTCTGTGAAACTAAGGTTTTCTTTATATGAAAATAGTTACTAATAGTAAGAATATGATATAACAGATGTAAATATATAAGCATTGAACTCAAAATGATAGAAAATATTGTAAAATATGAGTGGGCTCATCTCATCTCAAATGGGCACATGGCCCATTGGATAAGCCCCCTATATAGGGAAATTATCCAATGAGCCCTGTGCCCATTTGAGATGAGATGAGCCCACTCATTTTTTACCATTATTTTCTAACATTTTGAGCTTAATTGTTATTTGTTTACAAGTGTTGTATCATATTCTTACTGTAATTATTTTCAGTAAAAAAGCCCCTTAATTGCATACGAAATGATTGTATTATTATTCATATTACTAGTGTTATTTTTATTCTTACTAATGAATATTTTCTGTGAAACTAAGGTTTTCTTTATATGAAAATAGTTACTAATAGTAAGAATATGATATAACAACTGTAAATATATAAGCATTGAACTCAAAATGATAGAAAATATTGGTAAAATATGAGTGGGCTCATCTCATCTCAAATGGGCACATGGCCCATTGGATAAGCCCCTATATAGGGAAATTATCCAATGAGCCCTGTGCCCATTTGAGATGAGATGAGCCCACTCATTTTTTACCATTGTTTTCTAACATTTTGAGCTTAATAGTTATTTGTTTACAAGTGTTATATCATATTCTTACTACTAGTAATTATTTTCAGTAAAAAAGCCCCTTAATTGCATACGAAATGATTGTATTATTATTCATATTACTAGTGTTATTTTTATTCTTACTAATGAATATTTTCTGTGAAAATAAGGTTTTCTTTATATGAAAACAGTTACTAATAGTAAGAATATGATATAACAACTGTAAATATATAAGCACTGATAAAATGATAGAAAATATTGGTAAAATATGAGTGGGCTCATCTCATCTCAAATGGGCACAGGGCCCATTGGATAAGCCCCCTATATAGGGAAATTATCCAATGAGCCCTGTGCCCATTTGAGATGAGATGAGCTCACTCATATTTTACCATTATTTTCTAACATTTTGAGCTTAATAGTTATTTGTTTACAAGTGTTATATCATATTCTTACTACTAGTAATTGTTTTCAGTAAAAAAGCCCCTTAATTGCATACAAAATGATTGTATTATTATTCATATTACTAGTGTTATTTTTATTCTTACTAATGAATATTTTCTGTGAAACTAAGGTTTTCTTTATATGAAAATAGTTACTAATAGTAAGAATATGATATAACAACTGTAAATATATAAGCATTGAACTCAAAATGATAGAAAATATTGGTAAAATATGAGTGGGCTCATCTCATCTCAAATGGGCACAGGGCCCATTGGATAAGCCCCCTATATAGGGAAATTATCCAATGAGCCCTGTGCCCATTTGAGATGAGATGATCCCACTCATTTTTTACCATTATTTTCTAACATTTTGAGCTTAATAGTTATTTGTTTACAAGTGTTATATCATATTTTTACTACTAGTAATTATTTTCAGTAAAAAAGCACTTAATTGCATACGAAATGATTGTATTATTATTCATATTTCTAGTGTTATTTTTATTCTTACTAATGAATATTTTCTGTGAAACTAAGGTTTTCTTTATATGAAAATAGTTACTAATAGTAAGAATATGATATAAGAACTGTAAATATATAAGCATGGAACTCAAAATGATAGAAAATATTGGTAAAATATGAGTGGGCTCATCTCATCTCAAATGGGCACAGGGCCCATTGGATAAGCCCCCTATATATATATGATATTTATACAATAAGTCATGTGTCGTTTATAGCTATCAGATTCCAAGACTGAAATCTCTAAAATAGCATGAACCTTATTCATAATGGAAAGATAATTGTAACGATCCGGATCCGTGTGACCACGGAAGCATAGATAAACGACATGACACGTCGGATCCGAGGGTTACTCATGCATATCAAATCCACGATTAAGAAGACTATCGAGAAGACAAGGAAAATAATATATATATATATATATATATATCACTGAGATACTTCAGTGGATATCATCACTGAGTCGTTGACATATTCAAGACAAAAGTTGCATCCCACTAAGACATCGATAACAAAAGGGAAATAATCGGAATAGAACAACTAAAAAATGTTTCTTGGGTACATCTAACCATAAGACAACAAAAGGAAACTAGCACCACCAAGAGTAAAAGTCAAATCTTCCGTCAGCCAATCAACAACTCCGATGCGCTATTCCTTCGAGGAACCTGCAGCAGGGCAAACCACAGGAGCGACAAGAATGCTCGTAAGCCAAACAACTTAGCATGTATTAAGAAGAATACAAATATATATATATATATATATATATAAGAATGTCGATAAATTGAATAAGAATTATGTCGATAAGGTTATATTCACATACATATAAGGGGTTCATACATTCTCAATAATGGTGCTCTATTGTTTCACACGAACGCTTAGACTCATGCTTATAGCTAAGTGGGTCTATTTATACCCTCTGCTGGCACTAGCGGTTTTCACTTGCACATTCGATCATACATTAAACACATCGATGACATTAGCTGAGTTAATATGTGGACTTTCCACTAGGTTCTCCGAACCTGACACCCTGATGAATCCACATTTCATCATCTTTATTCTATCATTTTGGCACCAAAAACCCTAGCAAATGCCTGTAAATAGCATTAAAATCATCATCTTAGCATTCATGCATGTGCATCATATTAGTGTGTAAAGTGCTGTAATTAAAGCCAAAATTATAGAATAAATAAAGAAAAGAAAAAGAATAAAATATTGTAAATATTTTATGACCCAAAACCCCGAGACCTAGGCATCTTGATGAATAGGTCGACAAGGAATAAAGTAGGGGAGATAAGGGCCAAAATACGGTGTAAATACCTATACTCTTTATTCATTCTTTATTCATTTTGGGACCTATTTTTGGTTCCACTTTTTATTCATCAAATAAAGAAACTTTGTACATGAAAGTTGTAGATAATAAAATAAAGAAAAATACAAAATTGATTTCACAGAAAAACAATGTACAGATAAAAAGTTATGGTCTGAATAAGAATCTAGAATCTCAACTTCCCAGACCCGTATCTCACAAATGAAAACTCCAAATGCATCAAACTCACCTTTAATTGTATATAGAAGAAAAATAAGCTATTTAATGGCGGTGGTTTCTTATTTGGCGGAGCTACGGTTTGAAAGTTGAGTTTTGGACCCACATTGTATACTTGTACATATTAAAATATTCAATTTATTCTTTATTAATTATTTATTCATTTTTATATTTTTATAATGTTGTAAATATTACTTATAATAATTATGTACATTAAAATCAAAATAAAAATACAAAAGAAATCCAATAAAAATACTTGTATATATCAAATATATAGGTACCCTACCTATATGTATACCTATACTTTTTATACTTATATTTTATTAAATGTACAAAACACATCAATAAAATAAAATAAAAATATATTTGTGTATATAAAAGTATGTTATAATTTTATAAAATAAGAAATAAAAATAATTAAATTAAAATACATAAAATAAAAATAAAATACTAAAATATATAGATATATATACCTATAAAGGGTATAAAAGCAACTTGTAAAAATACATCTCATAAAATTAATTAAAAATCGGAGAAAATTCTATATAAAATAATAAATATTTTTTATTAAATAACCTAAAATTAATTACATCATCTATTATTTTTAATTAAATTTACAAGGTATTTATTTAAGTTTTTGTCTTTTTGCGGATGACGTGGCCCAATCAGGCCACGCCATCCGTTGACCATGGGTCAACTCTATGACCCAGGTCACAGACCGCTGGACATGTGTAAGTAGCCATCTTCTCGGATTTTTCACGGCCACGTCTTTCACCATTTGAGGATGATTCCTTCTGCAAAGTTGATCACCTATTATCCCTCTAGCTCGCCCTAGGATTTTTTCGGGGAGAGCATCACTGCTCTTCCCGTTGCGCCTCGTTCTTTGAGCCCTCTCGACCAAGTTTCAAAATAGGCCCCATTCCCTCCATTCCACTTTGAACCCTTTTGGCCCCTGTTTGAGCTCCTCTTCCAGCTCCGGATCGACGTTGGTGACAGGAGCGTCTCCAGCTGGCCTAGGCAAGCCCAGGCGAGGGTCGAGGAGTGGATTCCACCCCAGCTCCGGCCATTTGGCCGTGAGGTCCATCTTGCTGTGAACAGCCGCTTGAGGTTGTATTTTCTATGTTTTTCTTTGTAGTTTAGTTAGATATCAGTAGTGCTCTTTCGTTCATGTGTTTCTTAGGTCGTTAATCACATCATACACTCGCTTTTGCCATCGAACACCTCGCCGAAGCTCGCGAGCTCCGGCGGCCACCAATCTCACCACGTCGCCACCCACACCGTTTTGCTGGCCCCTGGGACCCTTTTATTGCTGCCGCGCATCTTCCTTGCAGGTCCAGGTGCCAAAGACCCCACCTGGGGATCGATTTTTGCAGCAGCCGAGTTTCCTGAAGCAGCCACCGCACCTCCACGTCGCGGCGGGCATCCGGCTTCTTCCAAGCCATTTTGCGCCCACCGCCCTTTAGGGGATCGCTCCAGGAGTGCTCTTGGCCACTTTGGACAGTAGACGAGGTCGGAGGAACCCAAGGAGCACGATTCAAACTCGTCCCACACGAGTTCCTCGACGGTTCTTCCTCTGGACTCGGCCACCGTCCGATCGCCGCTCTTCTCCAGACTCTACAGCAGCCGTAGGATCCGTGCTTCTCCGGACCATCAGATCAGATCCGCTCCTTTTAATCTGGGACGCACAAGCCCACGGGGTATCGCGCGCCTGCGGCGCGACGCGTGGCGTTAGTGATTGGAGAGCAGCCGTCCGATCCACCCCCTTATTCTGGGTATTTTGCAACATCAGCCCAGCTTACGAAGAATCTTCAAGCTTTCCTCTGCACGTTTAAAATACTGTTATATTTGCATATCATGCCACAGAGATTTTGAATATTCGATATTCGCCCTTGCCAGCTAGGCGCACGTGCGCGAGCACGTGCGCGTGGCTATTTTGCGGACAAGGCCCCTGCTACTTTGGTGATTGGTGTTTAGTACAAGAGTTTTTTATATCAGTAGTAGTTTTGTGGAAATTTTGTGTTTCTGTCCTCAATGTTTTGGCATATTACATTTCAGCCCTTCCCAGGTGCGCGTGCTTTGCACGTGGACTTGGGATTTTTGTAACTTTATACTTGCGAGTTTTGACATTGGTGTTTGGTCCATTAATTGCAATATTTAGTTATAAATTTTGAGAGATAATTGCTTATAACCACCTGGACTTTTGGATAATTGCTAAAAGGTCCCTGACAGGCCTTTCATTTGTGTTGTCTTGCTCTATTTATTTAAGGCATCTTTTAAGTCCAAAAATTCCAAAAAAATAGACTTAAGCTTCTGTGCACTTGTTATTCCACGTCCTAATTTTAATTTTTTATTTTATTTTATTTTTATATTTATTAAAAATCAAAAACTTGCTTTTTATGCACTGTCTAGCTTAGAAAATGCCAAAAAAATATTAAAAGGTCTCGAAAATTTTCAAAAAAATATTTTTTGTGTCTTTTGGTTTGTTGTAAATCCCAGCCAAAAATCATTAAAAATCTCAAAAGAAAAACACTAAAAATTTAAAAACACTCTAAAACTTCAAAAAAATATATAAAATCAAAGAAAACTCCAAAAAATATAAACTCAGTTCCTGTGTGTTCTTGATTTTATTCTCTTTAATTAAAAATTAGTGTGAAAAATTTTGATTGATGTTTGCTATTTTTAATTCTCATTTTACTCACAGCCAGCACATTTTCCACTGTTTTCTCTTATTTCAGTCTTTAAAAATACCAAAAACACCTTGAAAAATCCCCAAAAATCACAAAAATAGTAAAAAGGTATAAAAAGACCAAAAAGACTTTATTTCCTAATTTTTGGACATTTTTATCTATTTTCATAAATATCTCTTTCTCCCTTTTATTACATAGTTCGTATATTCCAATATTGAAAAAAGAAAATAAAAAAATATAAAATATAAAAAGAAAATATAAAATCAGAAAATTAAAAAAAATCAAAATACAAAAATAGAAAATTAAAAATTAAATAAAAATATAAAATAAAAAACCCACAAAAAATAGTTTAGTAGACACTGATCACCTTCACACACATTTTGGTGCCTTAGTACCCCGTTCTACCTGTCTGCTCCCTGTGTTCGACCTCTACACATACTTGCACTATACACATCTTGTTGTAGAGTTATAATAAATTTTAACTCCGCACATTTACTTTCATTGCCTGATATATTTGTCGTGGGTTAATTGTTGTTTGAATCGGGGCCGAACCTGACACCCCCGGAAGGTGTTGCCCTTTAGGCCAAAGATGTCCGTATCGAATCCAGTAAGAGGACTCTAGATGTGGCTCCCACCATTAGGCGTAGCACTTAGTTCCACTTATTGTTATTGTGTCATTTATTAATTATGCATTAATGCCAAATTACAATGTCAGTTATTTTATAATAACTATGCTTATACTTGTCATTGAGAGTAGAGGTTGGAATTGTAATAGTAGTACCACAGAGATAAGGTAAAATGCATTCGGGATTTTTTTCATAAGTCAGAGAGATTGCCCTTCAAGGTGTAAGTGGTTTGAAAGAGAGGAAGAATAACATAGGTAGAGCAGGACATGCATCTACAATGAGACGTGTGGAATTACTCTAGTGTGATGTTAGTATAATATCATCTAGAGCCCATGTGGTAATCATTACTCATACGTAACAGGGAATGGTTGTAAAACTAATTGATACATGGGTATGTTTTAAACAACAACATAAACTAAGGATAATCTTATCTAACTTAAAAGCAACTTAAAAGCACAATCACGTGAGGGATATGTATGGAATATCACAGGATAACTGGCATTTCTATCTCCCTGGTATTTATCACATGATAACTTGCATTCCTATCTCACTGGAATTTATCACATGATAACTGGCATTTCTATCTCCCTAGAACTTGACGTTATGGGAATAATACAAATAGATATACTATTAGGTATGCAATAATCAAGACCCTCAAAATGTGAGTATGATCGAGATAATCCACTAATGAGCATTTTAAAATTTAACAGGTATGGTCTCAGTTCCATTCTTCCAATTTTCACAGTTGCAGGCACATGTTCTCGTTTCTGTGTGATCTTCCGAGAGTTTTTTTTGGCAGCACTAAAATGATAGATACAACGGCTACAGAAATACCTAAGGAATTGTATGTAACACCCCTATTGGGTCACAAGTCCGGTGATTATATGCAGTAAATATGGATTAAACAAACTGATCTAATTAAGGTTGCAGAGGGTATCGAGAATCTTTGATATGGATCGTGTACTGTATCTAAGAGGAAATATCGATGATAATTGAAAGACAACGCATACGAATCCAAGTAGGGAACGAAGATCGAGAATGGTGCACGATAAAATACATACCGTATCCGCAAAGAATAACTATCCCAATGATTGGATGGACATCGTGAATCTCCTCCTTCGATAAGATTGGCCCGAAGATGACGAACCATCAACTATGGATTAACTCGGCCAGAGAAGGGAAGGCTATTAGATGATTTCTGCTTCTCTGTTTTGTGTAGGAAGTAATCCTTCTCTCCCTCTCTTTCTCTCTTAAAAAGGAATAAACCTGTCGTCCAATCCATCCCAAAATAGAATGCCCATGTAATTGGGATGTGGGTTGAATTTGTAAAGTCGTAACCGTCTCCCTCTCTCTTCCCTTAAGTAATTTACATTTTTTAATCCACGATAATGTTGTAGGGCCGTTACAATCTACCCTACTAAAAATAATTCGTCCCAAAATTATAAGTCTAAGAGCTTACCAAAAAGTTCGGGATATTTGGCTCGCATTTCCTCCTCTAGCTCCCATGTAGCCTCCTCACGTTTCTGATGTTTCCATAAGACTTCGACCATTGGAATCATCCGGCGTCGCAACTGATTTTCCTTTTGATCGACGATCTTGATCGATTCTTCTACGTAGGACAGATCTGTTTGCACTTCAGGAAGCTCATGCTCGATCACATGCGAAGGGTCATCTATGTTCTTCCTTAGCATCGAAACATGAAATACATCATGTATGTTCTTGAATTGAGGAGGAAGATCAACCCGATAAGCAACCTCACCAATTCTCTTGGCGATCATAAAAGAACCTACGTATCTTGGATTCAGCTTTCCCTTTCTATCAAAACGGACAACTCCACGCATAGGAGAGACTTTGATAAGGACTTGATCGCCCACTTCAAATTGAAGATCGCGTCTCCGACGATCAGCATAGTTTTTCTGCCTACTTTGAGCATCTAGCAATCTCTTCTTGATTATATCAATTTTTGTTGTAGTATCCAAGACAATTTTTGTCCTAAGATTTTCCTTTCACCCACATCATCCCAGCATAAGGGAGAATGAAACGGCCGACCATATCGAGCTTTGTATGGGGCCATCCCAATACTAGAATAAAAGTTGTTATTGTAAGCAAATTCAACAAGTGGAAGGTGAAAATCTCAATTTCCAACAAAATCCAAAGCACAAGATCTAAGCATATCTTCCAATGTCTGTATGATTCTTTCTGACTGTCCATCAGTCTGCGGGTGAAATAATGTGCTAAACTTTAGGTTTGTACCCAATGCATCATTCAAGCTCTTCCAAAATCTGGATGTAAAACGTGCATCCCGATCAGAGACAATATATACAGATACACCATGCAACTTCACTATTTCATGAACATATAACTTCGCCAGACTCTCTGTATATTGACCACACCGCATAGGTAAAAAGTGTGCCGATTTAGTTAATCGATCCACAATCATCCAAATGGAATCATATTTGGCACCTTTTGTGGGAGGCAAACCCACTACAAGATCCATAGTAATGTGCTCCCATTTCCATCTGGCAAGTCCAACGGCTGCAATACTCCAGACGGCCTCTAGTGCTCAATCTTTACCCGTTGACAAACAAGACACCTGGAAACGAACTCTGCAATTTCTTGCTTCATATTTTTCCACCGGAAGTTTCTTTGCAAGTCCATATTTATTTTTGTACTCCATGGATGAATAGAGTACATAGAACTATGTGCCTCCTCTAAGATCTCCTTTTTAATTTATTGATCATTAGGAACCCATAATCGATTCCTAAATCTCAATCCACCGTCGACTGCAATCGACAACTCGCTAGAAGGCTTCTTCGATGCTTCAACCAGCAACAATAGTTCTGGATCAACCTTTTGTGCTGACAACACCTTCTCTATCAATGCTGAGTGAACTTGCAGTCCAGCAACAAAAATATTATGTTTACCATCTATAAAAGGCTTCCACTGAACAAAATCCTCGACGAGTTTCCACTGCAGCCTCATGCAAGAAAGCTTAGCTTCTCATTTTCTGCTGAGCGCATCTGCCACTGCGTTAATTTTTCCCGGATGATAGTCCAAGGGAAATCATAATCCTTCAATAGTTCCAACCATCTCCGTTGCCTCATATTCAAGTCCTTCTGAAAGAAAATATATTTAAGGCTCTCATGGTCAGTAAGACTTGGAATTTCTCACCATACAGATAATGTCTCCACAACTTCAAGGTAAAAATAACTGCGGCTAGTTCAAGATCATGAGTAGGATAATTTCTCTCATGAACTTTCAATTGCCGAGATGCATAAGCTACGACCTTATCATGTTGCATCAGGACAACACCAAGTCCTTGCCCTGAAGCATCAGTATCCACTGTGAGACCTCCAATACCCGAAGGAAGTGTCAAAATCGGTGCTGAAGTCAACATCCCCTTCAATTTTTGGAAGCTCTCTTCACATTGCAGACTCCAGATGAATTTAGTTTCTTTCCTCATCGGTTTCTTGAGAGGTAAAGCTATCTTCGAGAAGTCCTGGATGAAGCGTCTGTAATAACCAGCCAAACCCAAGAAGCTACGAACTTCTGTAACTGTCTTTGATTGGTTCCAGTTAAGAACTGCCTCGACCTTTGATGGGTCAATAGATATCTCATCTTTTGATATAACACGACCAAGAAATGTCACCTTATCAAGCCAAAACTCACATTTGGAGAATTTAGATAGAGACGATGATGTCTCAGAGTCTCTAACACTGTCCTCAAGTGTTCCTCATGCTGCTTCTTATCTTCTAAATAGATAAGGATGTCATCGACAAAAATAATGACAAATTTATCCAGGAAATCATGGAACACTCTATTAATGAGGTCCATGAATGTTGCTGGAGCATTGGTTAATCCGAATGGCATTACTCGAAACTCGTAATGCCCATATCTTGATCTAAAAGCGGTCTTTGGAGCATCCTTTGCCTTGACTCTCAGCTGATGATATTCTGATCTTAAGTCAATTTTTGAAAAGATGGTAGCTTTCTGCAATTGATCGAATAGATCATCTATTCGAGGTAAGGGATACTTGTTCTTGACAGTGATATGATTCAGAGCTCGATAATCAATGCATAGTCTAAGTATCTGATAAATGACCCACAGACCACTAGGGTCACCATGAATAAATAATACAAAGGTGTCGCTGCGGCGACCGCTCGCAGACTATGGGGGTCGATCAGCAATTAACCCACAATCCAAAGAATACAACAATCAAGCTCAAAACAAATGTGAACTAATCTTTATTTACTCTACCATAAAATGTATAGTGACAAGTATGTAGAGGTCGAACCACAGAGAGCAACACAAAATGCAATAGCCTACATGTCAATCACAGTCATCCTTGTGTGGATTTTTTTTTATTTTTTATTTTTATTAATATTATTAAAATATAATAATTAAGTATTATATATATATGTATATAATACAAATATATGAATTATATATATATCCATAGAGGGTAAGTATATAGCTTATAATACATGTAACATATATATATAGGTATATAAATATAATAAAATAAATAAATATATATATTTTTTCTCTTTTTTTATATTATATTAAGATTAATGAGAATACATATAACTAATTACATATATATAATAAATATTTTTTTCTTTTTTTTGGATATATAGATATATATATACATAAAGGAGGTATTATAATATTCACAAAAATACTCAAAAATAGTCAAAAATTCAAGAAAAGGATCTTTTTGGAATTTTCATGGTTTTTTACTATTTTTATGATTTTTGGGTATTTTTGCAAATATTTTTAGTATTTTTAAATAGCTAAATAATAGCGAACAGTGGACTAGGTACTGGCTGTCACAAAAATAGAGATTAAAAATAGCTAACAGCCTCAAAAATTTTCCACAATAATTTTCTACTAACGATAATAAAATATAGCATAAATAGGGCCTGAGTTTATATTTTTCTGATTTTTCTTTGATTTTTTTTATATTTTTTTGAAGTTTTTGGGTATTTTTAAATTTTTAAGATTTTCTTTTTGAGATTTTTAGGGATTTTTGGACTGCCACTAATATAGGTTAAAATACACCATATGTAATTTTTTTGGAATTTTTCGAGGCATTTTCATATTTTTTTGGGATTTTATGATTTAGACAGGGAATAAAAGACATGTTTTTGATTTTTAATAAATGCAAAAATGCAACAAAATGCAAAACTAAAAATATGATGTTCAAGCATGACCATACAGGAGCTTAAGTCTATTTTTGCAAGATTTTTCGATTTAATATGAAGTACAAAATAAATAGACAAAGCCTTCAAAAATTAAATGGCCTGGCAGGGGTATTTTTGCAAATAAAATAGTTGGCAGGGGCATACATGCAAAAATTACAATAAAAATACACTTTAACTTTTATTTTTAGGACCATTTAATAAATACATGAACCTGGCAGGGTTTAGATGCAAATTTTCACGCGCCTCACGTGGTTGCTGCACGTGAGGCACGGGAGGACTAAAGTGTAAATCTTGAAACATCGGGGGTCCTTCCGCAAAATATACATTTTATTTACAACTGAAACTTCTATTTTTGGCATTAAATAATAAATACAAAAAGTAAGGGGGCTGGATGTGAAAATTACCCCTAAACAAGGCGTGGCATCCAACGGTGGAGCTCTCTTCACTTGCCACGCGTCGCCTCCTTGACGCTCGATGCCGCTTCGCCGATGGAGCGCTGAGATTAGATCAGCCCCGTTGATCTGACGGTGGGTACGATGCTCCATCGGACGGCTCCTGCTGGATCTGGGAAGAGCCCTTCGATCTGACGGTTCTGAAGATGTCTGGAAGAACGAGGAGGAAGCTCGCCCCCGGCGAGCTTCGATCGGGTAGCTCAGGCTCCTCCGGGCATCTTTCTCGCCTCTGACGCGCTCTACTCGTAGTTGATGACATCCCGCGTCGACTGGTGGTACTTTCATGGCTCCTGGGGGTCCGAGTCGATGGAGCGAGGTCGGAGAAGAAAGGGGCCCCCAGGAACCTCTTCCTGGTTCAATGCGAGCCCATTTGGGCTCGGTTCTTCGAAGTTTCTGCACAGGAAGAACCGCGGGCGAGAGAGCTTGCTCCTCGACCCGGGGTTTTGAAGCTGCAACGCAAAAATGAGGTGGGCGGAGGGGCTCCGGCGAACGGCGGTGGAGGAGCCCCGATTCGCCAAGACCTAGGGTCTTGGGTTGAACAAATGTGGGCGTTCGATGGAGAAGGTGACGAGGAACGAGTTGGGGTGCATATAGCGGGCGGAAACAGTGAGATTCACGGTGAAGAAGTCGCCGGAGCGGAGCTCCGGCGAACTTCGAATTTTGGATTTCTAACTACGGTAATTAACTAACCAGTAATCTAACTACTGGAATGAAATGCTAACATTAAAAACTAACTAAAAACGCATTAAAAGGGCAGCTCTTATACCTGGGGGCCTCCAGGGAGCAGGGCGGGCGCCGGAGCTCCGCCGCGTCAAAATCTCCTCCCTCCGGCCGAGTCACGGCGCTGGGTTGCTCCCCCTGTCACGAGGAACACTCTAGGAACGAGATCTAGGCTTTAGGTTGGAATAAAAGTGGCCAAATCTGAGGAAGGAGGCGGAGCTTGTTATTTATAAACATTGGCGAGTGGCCTTATTGACCGGCGATTATTGCATGATCTAGAGAGTATTAGGTTGATCCAAAGAATCGACGGGCATCATGGATGATTAGGGATTAATTCTTGTGAAGGAAGCATCCTCGATTGATGGATGGTGTGTCCAGGAAAAATGGGAGAAGATGGGCGAAGAGACATGCTGTGTCACATCGGGCGGCTGGAGGTCAAGTTGACTGGAGTCAACTCGCGGAGGGACTTGGTTGGTCCACCTCAGCCGCTAAACGCCAAAATAGAGGACCTGATGGAAGATTGATCTATTTGACGCCCTAAATGAGTTTATTAATTTTTTCTCATAAAATAAAAAATGTGTATTATTTCATCTAGTATTTGTTTATGATTTTTATTGAATTTTTCGAGGTGTTTTATTATAGTTTTATTTTAATAATGTGTATATGTATGTATTTACATGTATTTTTGGGTATTTTATTTTTAATTTATTTATTTTCTTTTATTATTTTCTTGGCTTATTTTATAAATTTATAATTTATTTTTGTGAGTATAAAGATATTTTTGTTTGATTTTTATAAGTTCATTTGTATTTTTAAATAAATAGGTCTATGTATATGTAAGTATACTTATAGGTACTTTACCTGTATATTATATACATTGTATTTATTTAATGGATTTTATTTGTTTTTTTATTTTAGCTTGGTATTTTTAATAATATATATATAATATATACATTATTATAAAAATATAAAAGAATGAAATAATTAAAGAACGCTTTTCTCTTTTTATTTATGTACATCCTTCTCATAGGTATTTTGCCTATATAGACTTATTTTATTTTACATATTCTTTTTGGTTTTATTCTAAGGCTAATATGTACATGAATTATATACATTATTTACAAGATTCTAAAAATATTAATTTATAAAAATAGTGATTAGTGAATATAATGAATATTTTAATCAGGTATTATATACAAGAAAGGCCAAAAACCTAACTTCTGCATATGGACTCCAAAAATTATGAAACCAATTTTATAAAACAGTTTATGAAATGCTATATACAATTAAAGGTGAGTTTGGGTGATTTGGAGTTTTTATTTGCAAGATATGGGTCTGTGAAGTTGAGATTTTGGCTTTTTATTTTGTGCATAAAATGTTCACTGTGTATTATTTTTACACAAACTCAATTTTGTATTTTTATCTATATTATTATCTACAACTTTTATGAACAAAGTTTCTTTATTTGATGAATAAATAAATATATACAAAATAGGTGCCAAAAATGCATAAATGAATGGAGTATTTATTGGATAATTGGCCCTTATCTCCCCCTACTTTATTCCTTGTCGACCAATTCCATTATGGACTTGGTCTCGGGGTTAGGGTCATAAAATATTTGCAATATTTTATTCCTTTTTCTTTCCTTCTCTTTATTCTATAATTTTGGCATTAAAAACCTTATTTAATGTACAATAAATACAAGAAACAATGAATGCTATTATATACAAATTAATGCTATTTACATGCATTTGCTGGGGTTTTTGAGGCCAAAATGATAGAATAAAGGTGATGAAATGGAGATTCATCAGTATCCCATCCTTCTTCTTGGCAAAGAGCACAGGAGCACCCCATGGGGAGACACTAGGCTGAATGAAGCCTTCCTCAAGAAGTTCATCAAGTTGCTTCTTAAGCTCTGCTAACTCTGCCGGAGCCATGCGATAAGGTGGCTTGGAGATGGGAGATGATCCCGGCATGACTTCAATAGTGAAGTCAATCTCTCTATGAGGAGGTAGATCAGGAAGGTCTTCAGGGAAAACATCAACATACTCTCGAACAATGGGCACATCCTCAATAGAAACATGTTGAGCCTCTATTTTCGCCACACTGGCAAGAAACGCCTTGCAACCTTTTGACAACATTCGGTTTGCCTTCAATAAGGAGACAAACATCTGCCTCATGGGTCTCTTAAAACCCTTGATTTGGAATTCAGATTCCCCCGGCATACATAGCATGACTTTCTAATCTCTACAAAGAACATGTGCATAGTTCTCATAGAGCCAATCCATTCCTAAAATGACATCATAATATGTCATTTCTAGGAGGACTAGATTTGCAACAAATTGTTTGTTCTCAATCTCTATGGTACCTCGTGCAAGAAGGACCCACAAGTACCAATCTCCCTGACAGGTGAAGAAACATATATCGTAAATGTCATCTTAGTGGGTTGTAAATTAAGCAATCTAGCAACTGTACTTGATATAAACGAATGAGAAGCTCCAAGATCATAAAGCACTCTAGCCATAGGACCTGAGATGAGAAGTGTACCTTCTACCACCTGCCTAGGATCCTCTGACTGCTTAGCTGTGATGGAGTATACTCGTCCCATGATCTTCTTCTTCGGATCTGCATTCTTCTTCCTATCATCTATCTGCCTCATCTTTGAGCAGTCGCGGATGAAAGGACCCTTCTGCTCACATTTCAAACAAGCTCCAGTTATCTTATAGCATTCGTCCCGATGGCTTCTCATGCAATGAGGGCAGACAGGAACACCTGGTCTATCAACAGACTTGACTCTAGCCTCATCCTTGCCATAGTAACAAGTCTTTATCTTTTTGTTAGGGCTTTTAAAAGTATCGCGACGAACACCAAGACTTCCACTCCCCTTGCCATGTTTTTTCAGATGATTTTGGGTTAGTTGATGCTCCCCATCGATAGCTACTGCTACATCCACTGCATCAACAAGTGTATTAGGCATGCTCCCTAAGACTTTTGCTCGTAAGCCAATTCTCAAACCCATCACGTACTTCTTTGCTCTCTCCAATTCAGCCTCGTAAATTCCCTTGCCGTACTTCTCGAGATGATAAAATTGAGCAGTGTATGCCTCAACGCCTAGTTCATTCTTGATGAACAACAAATTCACCTCTCTAATAATCTAAAATAATGTCGTAGTATAGTACACCAGGGTTCCTTCAATCACCTCCCTCTCACTATTTCAGCGGTCGTTGGCGCTCCTCCAAGGCTCGGAATGATCCTCGATGGTGGTCGTTAGGGGTGTAAGAAAATTCTCAAGTTCGATACTCGCTCAGGTTCGGCTCGCTAAAAGTTCGATTCAGATTCAGTCCGGAAATAAACGAACCGAACCTGAACACAAGTTTAGGCTCGATTAAATAAACGAACCGAACCTAAAAATCATATGTTCGCTCAGGTTCGATTCGTTAAAAGCTCGATAAACATACACATATATGTATTTACAAATCCTTATCCGTAGAAGTGGACTTATTTTGAGATGAGTGGTTTTTATCCCAGGGTAAGTGAATTTGTCTAGAGATAACTAGATATTTACGGGAGAACTAAGTTTTATCTCGGTATAAACTATTCAAAAATAAATAGTCACATCATGTTTAAAACATCTATCATCTATGGTCTAGTACTTTTCCCCTTTTTATCTTCAAATCAACAAAACAAGTACAAACATTACTTATTGAATATCTCCGCATTATTCTTATTCCTTATCCCCATATGAATAGATATAAAATATATTATAATTATACTTTTTTCAAAGAGATGAATCCTTATTAATCTATTTTTTTTTCAAAAGATGAAGATGAGTTAGATAAAGAAAAAAACTAAATGAATATTTATTCTAACTGTAAATACACATATATATTTCCATTTCTCTTCTTTTCACTCCCTCTTATTAGAGAATTCTTAAGTTCGATATTCGCTTAGGTTCGATTTGTTTAAAAAGAGGTTCGATTCGGATTCGGTTCGAAAATAAACAAACCAAACCTGAACACAAGTTTAGGCTCGATTAAATAAACGAACCAAACCTTAAAAACATAGGTTCGCTCAGGTTCGGTCCGTTTACACCCCTAGTGGTCATAGCTACTGGATGGCTGAAAAGGCTCCGTTGACCTCTGGAGCTGTCCACGAAGGTCAGGGAAAGAACGATGCTCCAGGATCCTCTAGTATCATCAGAACTGCCTCGTATGAGGCGTATAACCTCTAGAACCTGCATAAAAGTACAATGGGTAAAGGGTAATTGCCTCGACCTGTTAGCGGTGAAATGGATGTGGTATGAGTGTGGGCGTACGTCTCTGAAGAACGGTGGAGTTGGAGATGGCGATCTCCAGATCCACAAAGGATCTAGATGAATGGAAGGGTATGGGGCGTAGGTGAAGCAATGAGGAGTGATATGGTGGCGGAAGGCGAGTCGGGAATAATAATGGGTAATTGTGGAGGGTTCGCCGGGGAGGAGCTCTGACGAACTACGAAGGTTCGATCCTAGGCTAATACAAGTGATCAAAAGATAAAATAAATTGCAGAAATTAAATGCCATAACTAAATCTACCTAAAAGCAGGAAAAAGGGACCTCGAGCGGCTATGGACCGCGAGATAGGTACCTCATGGTAGTGCACCGCCAGAGATGATGGAATCGACCTCCACTCCGCTTCCTCAATCCTGCAAAGTTCGTGTGAACCTCCTGTCACGAGGATCGAGCCCTGGAGTGCCAAAGGAGGAGAGAAAATGGGGTAAAAGAGATTCAAAAAATCCGAGAAGGCGAGGTGGAGGTTTTTTTACAAGTGACGACTGGAGGTCAAAGATTGATGTGAACAACTCGATGCATCAATGCAATCCTCGAGGC
Organism: Ottelia alismoides; assembly: GCA_037367405.1. Taxonomy (NCBI): domain Eukaryota; kingdom Viridiplantae; phylum Streptophyta; class Magnoliopsida; order Alismatales; family Hydrocharitaceae; genus Ottelia; species Ottelia alismoides. The sequence goes on along the minus strand of JAZKJV010001130.1, from coordinate 175,423 downwards.
ATTGATTTGGCGTGATAGAGCTTAGATCGAGGAGAAAAATTGGAGAAGAAATCTCTCCAAAAGGATACAAGGTGCAAGCTACAAAAATCGAAGAAGAAGGGGGTCAAACGAGGTCTGATAGGGCTATGCTAGATGTCTGAGGAGTTGACTGGAGTCAACTAGAGATGCGCTCTGGTTGGTCCACATGGACCAACCAGGAAAAAAGTAGACCCAAAATTATTTGTAAAATCATTAATAAATAGTAAATGAATTAAATAAATTTAAGGTATAAAATAATAAATGTTTATTATTTCCTACCATATTTTATTAATTTTTATTTATTTTTATAAAGTTATTTTATTACAAGTTACTTTTTATGGGTATAAATATAAGTATATTTACCTATGTTATGTGTATTTTGTTTTTATTTTTTATTTTTGTTTTTATTATTTTATATACAAACTTTACAAAATTTATAACTTATTTTTAGATACATAAATATATTTTTATTGTATTTTTCTGATATATTTTGTACACTTAAGTAAATATGTATACTTATTATATATGTATAAACATTTTATATTCATCTATGTATTTTTGTATATTATTTTATTTCAGTATTTTCTTTATAGTTTTATTCTGTTCTAAATATGTATATATACTACAAATAATTTTCACAAAATTATAAAAATATAAAATTATAAAAATTATAAAGAATAAATAAAATAAATATTTTGTTCGGGTAAGCTATACAATAAGGGTCCAAAAACCTAACTTCAAATTAAGTGAAACAACGTTCACTTAATATTTTATTAAAAGTTATATACAATTAAAGCGATTTTCGTACATTTTGAGTTCATGTGGAGAAGATATAGGTATGAGAAGTTTGAGTTTTAGAATTTTATTCTGGGTGTAAAAAGTATACTGTATATTATTTTTGTGAAAACTCAATTATGTATTTTTTATATAGTTTTATCTACAACTTTCATGTAAAAAGTTTCTTTATTTGAGGTATAAATGATAAAGAATAAACAAGTCCCAAAAATAGACTTATTGAAGAATAAAAGTTAGGATTTTTATTGTATACTTGACTTTATCTCCCCCTATTTTATTCCCTGTTGACCCAGTCATCAGGATGCCTATGTCTCAGGGTTTAGGATCATAAAATACCTTAGGTATTTTATTTTTTTTCTTTTCTTTATTCCTTTATTTTGGCTTTAAATAATGTATCTTATACAATATTTATACAATAAATAGTGAATATTAATTTGTACAAAATAATACTATTTATATGCATTTAACTAGAGTTAAATGCCAAAAATAAAAGAACAAAGGTGATGAAATGGAGATTCATCAACTGTTGAATGCTATTTCATAGAGCATGCATTTGGCTATTCCTTACTCTTTAACGATGGAATACACTTCGTATGAAGATGAGATTTTGTTTATGTTGACATTAACGTAATTGTTGTAACTCGTGGACTCTGTATACATTACATGACATGTACTAATTTGTGATTGGTAACATTGTATTTACTGGATTTCATAGGCGCAATTGATGGAACACACATTCCCGCAAATGTAGCAGCCGACGTTGCCCCTAAATTTCACAATCGCCTCTAGTTCCTTTCCCAGAACGTTATGACATGTGCAGACTTCCAATACCGCTTCTTATATATAGTAGTAGGATGGGATGGCTCCGTTGCTGATATGAAGGTCTTGTGATGGGCATTGTATGAAGGAGGATTCGGAGTTCCACGTGAGGGGTGTTCCTCATCAACTGCATGTATGCAAATACCGATACATTCATGGCACATATCAGGATGTGATCGTGCATCTTCTCCAGTTCAGAGCAAAGAGGGGTCGAGTGTATATCACACTGGGGAGCTATACAACCATTGCCAGTCGTAGCTACAGACTTATGTGGAGTGGACTTTCGGTTTTGTAAAGGCTAGATTCGAAACAATCACCGATAGACCATTCTACAACTTCCCAAAACAATTACGGTGGTTATGGCTCGTTGCATTATCCACAATTTCATCCACCATATCTAGTGAGAAGATCAAATTTCAAGAACATGCCAACATGAGCATCCTGTTGCTAATGAAGGGTCGGGAAGCGATGAGGACGGGGAGCATGGAAGGCCATATCTATATCGATATCATGTTGATACAACATTTCGACAATATATCGACGATATATCATCGAAATATTGTCCATATCGATACACTTTTGTAAAGGAAATACCTGAAAAGGAGGATGTACTGCCATATCGATACCAATATCGGTCTCATCTCGATATCGATATATCGACGATATATCACGATATTTTCTTCCATGACGGGGAGGACATCGATGATATTGACGACACAATGATGTTCGTATAGTCGAGGAAGACATTCGTGTAAGGAAACAACTGCGGAATGCAATTGAAACCCATGTGGAATACATTGTAAGTAAACTTATGGCCGATTTGTAGTCTTGTTTTCATGCTTGTTGTTGATGTGCAAATTGATTTGTTTTTTATTTCGGAGGTTTCTTAATTTATTTGTTTACTTTCTATGTTTTATTTTCGGGCAATTCTTTCTCATAGCACTTAACTTTTTGGTTCTCTATCATTTTTGAACTCTTGTAACCTCCATGCTATGATGATATCCCACTCTACCAAACAATATCGGGGGAGGGGGGGTGGGGGTGGGGCTTTACCGGATTTAGATTGACAACCAATGGTTGGCGATGCTTGACCACCTGAATCGAAACCTTATCATGATTGAATCGTAGGTTTTCTGAGCATTGCTTTCCCAACCTATCCTTTTCTTGGTTTTCACGCACGAACGATGCAATGATGAACTCCCATTCTACTTGACAATGACAGGGAGTTTGTCCGTGGAATTGGATGACCAGCCACCTAGCTGGCGAGGTTTAACCGTCGGGAACAAATACGTCCACGACTGAATCTTATGACTTTTTGAGCACAATTTCTAGCGAACTTTTTCGCTAGTTTCTTTTCCGTTTCTCCAGAGCTTTGAAATAATTGGACTGGAAAATTTATTGACAACATGTGCATCATAATTACATATTCAGAAGTCATGTTCATAAGGTGTGATCTAGCGAGGACACACAATGTTGATGCTACTTCCCGACAGATGCCATCCTCCATTTCGATAATGCCCGCCTCTTAGAGGATGTTGAGGATCGGTTGTAGTATTCATGTCCGCGCGATGTAAGTTTTTGTAATGATATGTACTTTATTAAATTTCAGACGAAGCCATTTGTTCTAAAGTTAGACTGCTGTAGAGGTCGTGCAGGTACAGGTTAAGGCTTCGGAGTTAGATCGTACCGTAGAGTCTTTGGCTGCTGAGAAACTTTTCTTGTCTGACATGATACACGTTATCGAATTTGCAGAAAACTACAACATAGAGAAATTAGAAGAACATGAATGATTACTTTGTGAGAATGATAGACTTATCTTGCACCTTACTGGCGAATCAACACCAGCTCATGACCCTTTTGATGATCCCCTGTGCGACAAGCATGTACTGTCCTAGATTCATGTTGTGCGATATAATGTATGAACGGTCAGCTTGTTGTATCATCAAATCTGAATATGAAATTATGGTAAAAAATTACATTCTATCTTTGTATCAAATGGGGTATACACGTTCAATCACACGGATAAATAGTTCGAGTTGCAAATAACAGATGCAACATTGTTGCCTGTCTCTTATTGCACACATGTGGGTTAACTGACAAAATTGAATTAACTAACTTTCAAACCTTATTCCATCTCATCCGTCATGCGCTAACTGAACGGAGAATAACAAATAACTACATGTTATCTCACCTTATTCCACCTTTTCTTATTCCCCTAAACGAACAGAAACAATATCTTATCCGTCCTTATTCCTCCAACCTTATTCCCTAAACGAACGCCCCATAATATGCTAATGAGATTTGACGCAAAAGTTTTAGATTATTTTAATTGTTCCTTTTGTCACTAAACTTACTTCAATGTTGGATGTCGATTCCTCGGTTGAAAAGGCAACATCGTACAGTTTCAGCTTTTATGAAGTCGAAGAAGATTGCGGGGAGGAAGGTGGAGAGTAGTACGGAGAAGGACGCGGTGGACGCTTGGTGTAGGAGCTGCCCCGCTTATTGGTGCAACAACAGCAACAACTGCTCCTCTCCCCCATGTCGTATTCGCTGGTGCAACGTCACTTCCGAGAAGCGCTGGCAGAGGAGGAAAAGGGATGAATAGGAAAAGAAAGAGGGAGAGAAGAAGGAAGGAGAGAGATGAGAGGAAGATCCGGTTGGTATGATTTAATTAACTCAACGTTAACTTTAAGCAAGTTGACTCAAGAAGAATTAAATTAAAGGCAGAATTCATTATTTTATACAAAGCAAGTTTACATATGATAATTACAAAGATTACAAAGAAGATAATTTACAAAATGTAGAGGATTTGCAGCATAAAAAGTCCTAATAATCAACCAAAAGAAAAAGCGAGAAGAATTTGATCTAATGACACTTATCCCCCTTGTAAATTTTCTGATAATTCGCCTTCCATCCTTCTCGTCCCACTCTCTCTCCGTCCACGGCGGAAGCGGACGCGACGTCGTGCTTTCCGGAGAGTGGAGAATAGATTCGTCTCCTCCCTCTCTCTACTAACCTCACTCACACGCGCCTTGTAGCGGAAGAGGAGGCCGGCGATGGATCACGCCAAGGCGGCTGCAGCGGCGGGGAGCGGTTTGGAAGCTTCGCTGCTCCAGATCGTGCAGGAACACCAGCAGAGATCTCTTCACCATCAGGAGCGAACAGGTCGAATTCCATCGTCGCATCTCCCCCTCTTTACCGTAGGGATTTGAATCGGCTTTGGCCGCTAGCGGTTACAGTGATTGTGGATTAAATCTAGTCACGTGATTGAAAGAAAGGCCAACTGCGACCTTATCATCTCGTTTCTGAGCTCAGGATGATGTTGCTAGCTTGGGTGCTTGCTTGTTTGGACTTCGTTGATTTGCACATTGCTGTGGGATGTTCTTGGATAGAAATTTGATGCACTCATTTTAACGCCATTTCTGGGTTTTTTTTGGATAAGTGATCTTCTTTGGATCAACTGCCCCTTTGGACTGCTTAGATTTAGGTTGAAAGTAATGTTGCAAGCACGAACTTCAATCTTATTGACTTGGGTTGCGAAGGCAAGGACAAGCCATAGATGGGGCTCATTTTTTATATGTCAGACAACCTTGATTTTGGGTGTGTTCACCCGTCCATTTATCGATGCCTCTTAAACTATCCAAGTATTCTGTGGACCATTGTTTTGCTATGCAACATGCACATACTTGAAACCATCAAAACTTGTTGGCGAGCTTGATGAAGTGTTTGCTTTACACAGCTAACCGATGCCATAAGTAAGGGGTCTAAGATATCACTTAGATATACATTAGGATATCACATATATAATTTAATTTTCACATAGATGTACACAACGATATATAGGCATACTTCCATTTTCGAATATTTGGCCTCAGTGACATGTGTTGTTGATTACATTGCATTCATAAATTGGACCTCATTTGAGTTTGATGGAAGGAGGCAGGTTATGTACTTTCAGCCTCTGTCAACTTATTTTTACTCCCAGTGGCCACGGGGTTCTCTTTTGTGTCATGGTAGAAAAGTTGAATGTAAGTGTGTCGGTTTATGCACTTTCAGTCTCTATCGACTTATCAATATCTGTGAGTTGGATATGTGGCTATTGACAAGCTTTAAATAGTTGGATATGTATTTGATCCGAGTTGTTTTTTGACATTGTTAGAATAAAAAACACAAAGCACACATTACATGGATTTACGTGGGAAACCTTATGGAGATGGAAAAACCACGGGGACTCTCAACCGTTAATCTCCCTCACTTGAGATTATGTCTCTCTTCACTAAGATAAAAAAATAATGAGGGATGAGTACAATATATAGGGAATGATGGGTAACCGGTCTCTCATCCAAAGATCCGTTTACCCATATAAGTATGATAACTCAACATCCCCTCAAGTTGGGCATACATATCCACCATACCCAACTTGTCTACATTCATTTCAAATTGTACCATAGGCAGTCCCTTTGTGAAGAGATCGACGACTTGAATTCTGGTAAGGAAGACACAACAGTCCATCATCAATCTTCTCACGGATGAAGTGTCTATCAATCTCCAAGTGCTTCGTTCTATCATGCATTACATGATTGTTGGCAAGTTTATTGCAGCTTTGTTGTCACAAAACATCTTCGTTGGCATGCTAACCTTGATTCCCAAGTAATAGAGCAGAATTTTTAACTATAGAATTTCTGTAACGTCATTGGCAAGAGCCCAATATTCCGCTTCAACACTTGATCTTGAAATCACATTCTGCTTCTTACTTCTCCAAATAACCAATTTTCGCATAGATATGCCACATAGCCTGAGATGGATCTTCTATTATCAATGAAACCAACCCAATCAGCGTCAGTGTATCCTTCAATGGTGACCTCAGGATTTTTCTTGAACATACGACCTTTTCCTGGTGATCCTTTTTTGTAGCATAGAATTCTATTTACCGCAATAGCATGATAGGTAGTAGGAGCATGCATGGATTGACTCTTGACATTATAACATATGTAATATCCGGCCTAATAGGGGCAAGATAGATTGATTTTCCCACCAATCTTTGATACCTATCCTTTCCTGCATCATCAAGAAGGTCACCATCCTCTTTATTCAGTTTATGATTTGCCTCAGTAGGATAAGTAGTAGGCTTGTATCCCAACATGCCACAATCCTTAAATAAGTCCAGAGCATATTTTCGTTGACTTAGACACAACCTCCTGGAGATCGAGCCTTCTCAATGCCTAGGAAGTACTTTAACTTTCCCAAGTCCTTCAATTCAAATTCACCTGCAAGTGTTTTCTTTATGCTGGATAGTTCTTCTTCGTCATCACCTGTAAGGATCATGTCATCGACATACACCAAAAGATTAGTTTTTTTCTTCATTCCTCGTTATAAACAGAGCGTGGTTTGCATACACTTAGGTATATCCATTTCTAATCACGACGTGACATAAATGTTCAAACCAAGCTCTTGGTAACTACCTTAATCCATATAAAGACCTTTTTTGTTTGCAGCACTTGTTTTTTTTTGAGAAACAGTGGGATGGGCCTCCTTGAGAGAGCCATCCAAGAAATGTATTAAAAATAAATAAATACATAAATAATTACATCCGCTAGGAATCTAAAAGGGCCCCGACATACCCGAGTACATTTTCCGGATAGAACCTCGACCCCTAAAAAATCACACTATTTCTGTCCAGCCAGATGCACCAGATCGTCGCACAAATCTTCTGTCTTTCCACCTCTGAACCCGACCACATCCTGCACGAATCCCATAACCTGTCCTTGTTATCGTAATCAAGGCCCGAAACCGACATTCTTTGCTACACATCGACAAAGCCAAGGCATAAAAAAATAGGTGATCCACGTCTTCATGTGAAGACCCACATCTACTACACAGATCCGTGTTCCCAGGGAAGAGCCTTGCTCTTCTCGCCACCGTCAACACCCGCTCCCTTCTTAGGAGCCATAGAAACATCTTTATTATCGACGGAATCTTCCAGGACCATATCATTGCGCAATCTCTAGACACCAAGGAGTTCACATTGGGGGCATGCGCTGCCAACGAACTATATGCCTTCTGAATCGAGAAGTGACCTCAAACCTAGATGACATTTTTATATACACATCTTCTTTAAGATCACCATTCAAGAAATCATTTTCACATTTAACTGATACATTTTATAGGAAAAATGAATTGCTAGACAAATAACAACCCTGATTGTATTCATCTTGGCAATATGAGCAAATGTCTCCAGGCAGTTAATCCCATATTCTGGCTGTATCCTCTAGCCACAAGTCGAGGTTTGAATCTGTCGACGTTCCCATCCACATCATATTTGATTGTGTAGATTTATTTAGAACCAACAAGGTGAGCGCCCTTAGGAGCATCAACAATATCCCAAGTATTATTTTTAACCAAGGCATCCATTTCTTCCTTCATAGTATTGATCCATTTCGTATCTTTTTTGGCTTCATCAATAGTTTTGGGTACATGATGAGCATCAAGAGAGGTAGTAAAGCATTTATGTTTTGAACTCATATTGGTGTAAGCAACAAAGTCCTCTACTGGATAACGAGTAGAGGCTCGAACAGTTCCAGTAGATTTTCTCATAGTAATGGGACGATCACATATTAAAGGATTGGCATTATCAGTATGAATATCAAGAGAGAGAGGAACACTTGCAGAGCTTTCATGGTCAAAATCACCCGTGGAAAGGTTGACATCATGGTTCGGTATCATCTCTTATCCGGTCTCCACCACTTTATCTGATCCCTTTCGTCTGCTATAAGTCTATCCAAATCTGCATATATTTTCACTGTCTTTGTCTCTATCTTGCTCATTATCCTCCCCCATATGGATAGTCTCTTATATGTCACCAAGAAAGTAAATCCCATTCTCATTTTTCTCAACATCTGTACTCACAGACTTCCCTTGAGGGAATCTCTTAAAGAAGTAGGACTCACTCTTAAAGAAAGTAACATCCTTACATGAAGATGACATGCCATGCGGTCATAACATTTGTATCCATTTTGAGTTCCAGAATAGCCAAGAAAAATGCATTTCGTGGCTTTTGGATCCAACTTACGCCAACCTGGTCCAGAGTTGTGAAGAAAGCAGACACATCCAAAAATCTGTTTGTCAAAGCTGAAGGGAGAGGTATCTGGATGGATAACAGAGAACGGAGTTCTTTTCTCGATTATGATAGAAGGTGTCCTATTGATCAGATAAGCAGCTATCAATATGACTTCTCCCCAAAAATTCTCTGGCACATTTCACTGGAGTAGGAGTGCTCTGATGGCATTCAATAAATGACATTTTTTTTCTTTCAACAATCCCATTCTGTTGTGGCCTGTAACTACAAGAGGTTTCATGGATAATACCCTTCTCATCAAGAAAAGCATGTAGGGAACTTTCCACGTACTCCTTGGCATTATCAGTCCTTAGCGTTCTTACTCTTATTGCATATTGAGTGCTTATCATATTTATAAAGTTCTTTACAGCAACAGGAACTTCACTTCTATGTTTTAAAAGATACACATAAGTACTCCGTGAAAAATCGTCGATGAAAGTGATATAGTACATATAGCCACCCATACTCTTCACACTTGACGGGCCCCAAACATCAGAATGAACTAATTCGAAAGCATAAGTAGATTTATCAGCAGATGCAGGGAATGTAGTTCATATTTGCTTTGCAAATTGGCAAACCTCACATTGCAAATCATCCTCAGACAATCTAGAGAAAATCCCACGTATCAACTTTTGTAGAGAAGAAAAAAATATATGATCAAGACGTTCATGCTATTTTCGTACTAAAGTGGAGTTGTCCTTTTCAAGGCGAGCTTTCATCACGGAGGTAAGGGCTTGACCCACTCGAACTAGAAGACGATATAATCCATCCTCAATTAAACTAATTCCAATCTTCTTGCCTGCCTGTAAGTCTTCTAAAACACATGAATTGTGATAAAAAACAGCATGCAGTGTAATTCTTTAGTAATTTTACTGATTGACAAAAGATTTATTGGGAAATCAGGGACGTGAAGTGCATCGGTAAGGAGGAAGTTGTCAACAATAGAAGTCGTTCCTTTTCCAGCAACAGTAGTTGAAGACCCGGACGCAACTATAACTTCCTCTCTTCCAGGCGATCCATTATAATCATGAAACATTCTAGGATCACCTGTCATGTGATCGGAAGCACCACTGTCGATAATCCACTCAAATTTGATAGAGCAAGCATTGGTAGTTCTCCTCGTATTAAAATCTGAATCATTGTCTGTCGATTGCAAAGAGACAGTTTCTTTCGCATGTGATTCCTTCAAGAAGGATTGTAACTCCCTGATGGTATCCTCTGTCAAGTAAGGTTCTCTGGATGCTCCAAGCGTCATAGGATCATTCACCATCAAATTTGTAGCCTTTATACTTTGACTATCTTTCACAGACATTTAATCATACACCTAGTGTATAATATGAATAGCAGTTCAACGCAAATAACTTCAATCACAGAGCAACTATCCCATGTGATAGAGGCAACCACAGGCTTCGAAGGAGCGAGAAAAATACAACCCTCACTCTCCTTGGACTGGTTGCTGTCTAAAAACACAACAACAACCCTCTTTGTCCAGGGAAAACGCACAAACTCAGCCCAAAACGCAGCAACAACCAAGGGACAACCACAATAGCAGCAAACAACAAGGAGGACGTACAACTTAGAGCTCCAATACCTCAAGGACAACAACCTCAACAACAATAAAAAGGGTTTGGCCCCTGCACGCTGCACCCAACGGCTTCTTTGGAGGTTTGCACGGTAATCGTACGAAGTTCTGCACAACGAACAACTAGCTGGGGAAAGAAAGGATTTTTATCAGTTGTGCCCCTCCGAGATATTCCAATATCAGTTATGCCCCTCCCTTTTTGGGAATATCAGTTGTGCCCCCGACTTGTCGTTCTATCACTTGTGCCCCTCCGTTAGTTTAACCGTCAATGAGTTGACTTAACCATGGTTTTTTCAAACCATGGTGCAGTTAAGAGGGGTATAACTGTCCAGACTTCTTCTTCATCTTCTTCTTCCTCCATTTGTTCATCTTCCTTTCTCTTCATAATTTCTCTCTTAATTATACTTTCATGCATCCATTAAATCATTATTTTTTCTACATTTTCACTGATATATCACTCATTGCGGATCAAATGGTGAATTCTTTTGCATTTTTGATGAACTTTCATGAATCAATTAATCAAAATTTTATCTTAATTAAACAAATGATGAATGGTCCACGCGTCTCAGCAAGCAGTAGACGAAGCCCTTGTGAATTGAGGGTAGAGGTGGGCTTTTTGCGCCTTGGAGGAGCCATCGGCGGAGATCCTCTCGCAGGAGGGGCACATTGTGATGGCGGCGACGGAGGGGATATGCATGTAGATAAGGGTGAGCTTGATGGCCTTGAGCTCCTGCAACTTCCTGTGGAGCCGCCTGTTCTTGTCCGTCAGCATCTCACAACACCTCTTGAGGAGCTCAGGGCGGAGGGAAGACCAGGGGGCAGGGGGAGGAGGCGGGGGCAGGGGGAGGCGCAAGGGGCGGCAGGGGCAGGGGGAGGCGTAGGGGCAGCAGGGGGTGGGGGAACTCGGGACAGAGGGTGCCGGGAGGACCCGGGGGCGTGGGGACGACAGGAGGCATGGGGGAGGACCTCAGGGCGGAGGGAGAGCCCTGGGGGCGGGGGAGGAGGCAGGGCAGCAGGGGGCAGGGGGAGGCGTAGGGACGACAGGGGTTGGGGGAGCTTGGGACAGGGGGTGGGGGGAGGACCTGGGGGCACGGAGGCGGCATGGGGCAGGGGGATGCTCGAGGGTAGGGGGCAGAGTGGGGGTGGGTGGGAAGCTCAGGACATGGGGTGAGGTGAGGAGGCGTGGGTAGAGGTAAGTGCGAGGGTTGGGGGAGGTGCGGTGGAGGAAGGGGTAGGGGGACGGTGGCAAGGTTCAGAAATGCGGTATGCGACATTCGTTCGGTCATGCAGTCTAAAGCGAGTAAGCGGATATGCGGAGGAGTATACGGAAGTATATGTGGTTTATAATATTTTAATATAAACTATTATAAAATAAATAATAATATGTGATTATATAAAAAAGTTGACGATTTAACAAAATCCCAAATAAAAAATTTTAAATATGATGTTATAATCAATAAAATATATAAGTATGATATTATAAATTGATTATTTTTTAGTAAGTATTTGAATTTAATGCATTATATATACATATAAAATTTTGATTCAACAGGGAACACATGAATTTTATAAGAAAATGATTAATGTACATATTAGAACATATAGATAACAAAAGCTAAAGAATAATCATAGGTATACGAATGATACACCCAAAATTTGGACAAAACATGTTGACACAAAATATAGGTGAAAATTGTATTTTCATATAAAATTTATTAGAAGCACAAAAATGTAAAGTGCAAGTCTGTTAGTCAATTATTTCATGTTTTATTTGAAGAATTAGAATGAATTTCATTTGATAGAAAATTCAAAAAACAGTAAACAATCGTTAACAAGTGTTGAGAACAATGGGAAAAATGGACATGAGAAAAAAATACCGTAGATTATGTTCCCAAAAATATACAAGAATAATGAAAAGATGCATCAATGTAAATGGTGATATAAGAGTTGCTTGGAAAAAAATTGAGTTAATGTGTCATCAACCTGCCATGGAATAACATGAATCCTATCAGATATGCGTCCGCATATGCGGCCGCATATACCGCATATGTGGACCGCATATTCGTTTTGACCGCATATTGCCGCATATGGCTTATGCGCTTCGGTCAAGTGACCGAATACGCATATGCGGCCGCATGGACCGCATTTCCGAACCATGGGCGGTGGGGAGAAGCTCGGGGCAGCGGAGGCGGCGTGAGGGCAGGGGGGAGGAGCTCGGAGCGGAGGAAGGACCTGGGGGTAGGGGGAAGAGGCGGTGGAGGAGCAGGAGGCTGGGGAGGAAGAAGAGAAGGGAAGGAAGAGGATGGGGAAAGAGGAAGAAGAAGATGAGAAAATGACTTTTTTAACCTTTATTTTTAATTTTATTCTCATTATGTCCCCAAAGTTAACGTCCGTTTGCATTGGTAATGAATGGCAACTAACCCGAGGGGCACAAGTGATAGAACAACAAGAAATCGGGGGCACATCTGATATTCCCAAAAAGGGAGGGGCATAACTGATATTGCAATATCTCGGAGGGGTACAATTGATAAAAACCCAAAAAAAAGGCACACGAGTTCGGCTCCTACCCGCAACTCCACTGCTCCTACATGCTGCAAATCAACTCAAGGGGGTGCACACAACACCACAACAACCTGCAACCCCAACCAAGGAGCGCAACAGAGAGCAGTGCGGGGGCAAGGTGAGGCACACAGGAAGGGGCTTCCACCGATTTCATCAGGAGAGGATCACGATCAGCACAACACTGTGGTTGGCTCTAATATCATGTTAGAATCAAACACACAATGACACAAAGCACACACAAAGATGAAGACACAGATTTACGTGGAAAGAGGGAAAAAACGGGGCTCTCAATCCCTAATCTCCCTCACGTGAGATTAGGGCTCTCTTTACTAAGATGAAAAAACAATGAGGAGGGATAGGTCCAATATATAAAGAATGATGGGTAAACGGTACCTCATCCAAAGATCTGTTTACCCATATACGTAAGATAACTCAACAACCATTGTAATCAAAACTTGTGTTTTCCCCTTTTCTTTGTAAATAACATGACAAGCATTAGACAGTTGGATATGTATTTGATCCTGGTTGTTTTTCAATTGACATATTGTAATCAAACCATGCTTTTTTAGGAAAGTAATCAAAACTAGTGTTTTCCCCTTTTCTTTGTAAATAACATGACAAGCTTTAGACAGTTTCTAATTTTGGCAGTTGTTTGAAATTCTCTTTTTGTTTCTCTTTGCTATTTCAAATCTGCACAGAGAAAGCGAAGAAGGATGCTCTTAGTGCAGCAGTACGTGTTTCTGACGTCCTTGTTCATACTGTAAATGATGGCGTTGAGAAAGCTTTCATTAATGAAAAACGCATCGAACTTGAAATCCGGGCTCTAATGAGCACGTGTCTGCGTTTTACTAAGCAAACCAACCAATGGCTTGTAGCTTCACAAGCCCTAAATACTGCATTGAAGGTACCATATGTTCTCAGTTTGCAGTATCAGTGCTTTTTATACATGTTTATGGATATTTCTTTATATTTCTTTGTTATTGAAACACATTATAACCTGTATCTTGGTGGTTACTGCTTCCGAGAAATGAATTGTATCTCAACTAGACCTCTTAGTTGAACCAATTTTGCAGGTATTTTTTGAATTTATAATGTTGGGCCAGATCTGATTTTATCCTCATATGAATCTGGGAACTTATTTTTCAACATGGATTTGAGCAAGAATTCATGTAGCCGATCCTGCTTATAGTAGAAGGCTTCATCATTTTATGAATCTGGGAACTTATTGAGGATACGATTGTTAAGATGATTAACAAACACCCTCTGTCGCTTTGGTTTGATGTGAGGCATGTCGGAGGCTCTTTCCGCGTATTGGTGTGTGAGGTTAGGTCGGTCGGAGATGGGATGTCAGGGAAGAGGTTTCTGGAAGGGGTTGGAATGGATTTGGGGAGTTTCAATCTCCGATCCTTTTTTCGGCAAAGGAGTTGCCGTGTTCGAGAAGAAAGGGCGACAGGGGGCCCGAGGCACCTGTGGAGGTTAGTGGGGGCAATGTCTCCTTTGCTGACACGGTGTCGTGGCGAGCTTTCGGATCCAGGTCAGGAGTTGGTGTGGTCTTTGCGGATCTGGGTGGGGGAGTCGTGGATAAGCTGGAAGGCGATTCGGGCGGGGATCGTTCTTCTGTTGCAAACCCGGATGTCGTCGTAGATCCGTTCAGCTTCGCGGATCGGGTAGACGACCCAGCTCGGGTGGCGGTTATTGGAAGATGGTTGTCGGCGGACCCGGATGCGAGAGTGGAGGCAGACTCGGTGGGGGGGGGGCTTGCGAAGCCGATTGTGGAGCTTATATTGCATCGGATGGATTAATCACCTTTTATATGCATGGATGCTTGGCCCTCAGCGGACATGGAGGTGCAGTCGGGGTCTCCCCTTCAGTGGGCTGGGGTCCCCACTGCGGGATCGATCGTGGTGAGGGGAGATCTCCCAGGGACGGTGCTGCTATGCTTCAAGATCAGACCACGCGACATGGAGGTTGGGCTTAAGTCTGCGCCGCGCGGGGACCGATACACGAATGTTGCGGATGCTGGAGCTTTAGGGCATATATCAGATGGCTTGGATCCGATAGTGGAGTCTGACAAGGCTTCATGGAGAAGCTCCTCAGAGGTTGCTCCGAGGCAGTTGGTTGGAGCATTTGGAGATGGGTGTGTAGTGCCGGTGTCGGGATCAGTGGCGGAGCGGGCGCCGATTCAGATGCCCTTTTCTGAGGAGGCGATGGGGCATTGACCCACACATGTCAGGTTTGATGGTTTGGGCATTTTGGAGGGACATCAGGGGGTGCTGCAGCAGACTGAGGGGCGCTTCGGATGAAAATACTCCCGTCGTGGGCTGAAAGAGCGGAGAAGGCGGTAGAGGATGGAGATTTACATGAGGTTGGGGATGATGGATAGCATGGAGCCTGAGGTAGGAAGGGGTCGATGCGTGTTGAAGTGACTTGGCTTGGTGGTGCCAAAGGGCTATCTGCGGTCTCTAAATGAATATCATCACATGGAACACTAGGGGTTTGGGCCGACCGGAGGAGAGGGCGGTGGCGCGTCAGTTGATGGTGGAGCATAGGGCGGATTTGGTCCTCTTGCAAGAGACTAAGATCTCAACCGATATTTCTTGGGTGTGGAGGGATATTGTGGGTAACCGATGGAGGGACTTCAGGGCGATTGAATCTGTGGGGGCATTTGGGGGTCTTGTGACAACATGGGATGATGAGAAGTTCGGTTTGGAGGTGGAAGAATCGCGGGGCAGATTCTCTCTCACAATACTGATGTAGAGGAAGGCGGATGGGAGCAAGGTGTTAATCGCAAATGTGTATGGCCCATGTAACGGGGTCGGTATGTCTTTCCTTATGGGTGGATTGTTCCTGACTGGGGAGGTGGCATCAGACGCAACTTGGGTCATTGTCGGGGACTTCAATGTAACATTGCTATCGGACGATCATCGTGGTGGGCTTGTGGGGAGAGACTGTGGCTCGACGGAGTTGTTGGGCTTGGTGTAGGAGCTTGGTCTTCAGGTGGTCAATGCGGCTGGATATTATATACTCGGCGGAACGCGAGATCCCGATCCTGCATCGATAAGTTTTTGGTGAAGGGGATGTGTTGGTGTCCTTCCCATTGGCTGGGGCTCGGGCTTTGCTGCGGGCGCACTCGGACCATATGCCATTGCTCTGTCTTTTGGGGAGGACATGCGTCCTCGATCTTTTTTCCGCTTTGAGTGGGCCTGACTGTTAGAGGAGGGCTTTCGGGAGTCTGTGGCAGCGTTTTGGGAGGATTGCAGGACTAATGATTCAACGACATGCAGGTTGGATTGCAAGTTGGCCTCGCTCAGGAGGCATTTGATGGGCTTCAATAGAGTGAACCGGGAGTAGCGACATAGTAGAAATTGCGATCCCAAGAGGAGGTGCGCAGATTGGATAGAATGGAGGATGAGAGAGCCTTAACAGCGGAGGAGGTGCTGGCGAGAGGTAATAACTTGGACGAGATCCTACTAGAAGACAAAAAAGAGGAGGTGGTGTGGAGGCAGAGATCGAGACAAAGTTGGCTGAGGTAGGGAGATGCAAATACGAGGTTTTTTCATGCCATGACTAGTGGAAGAAGACGTATATCCATTCGGTAGTCATGAGTGTGGTGGTGGAAGGGGACCATGAGGTTGGGTTGGCGTTACGGTCACACTTTCGACGGGCTCGGTCATATGGGGATGACAGGGGAGATGTGTTTCGCGGATCTCTGAATCGGAGGCGGAGGCTCTGGTGCAGGAGATGACTGACGTGGAAGCTAGGCGGGTGCTTTTCCAGCTTAATGAGGATGGGGCATCGGGACCAGATGGATTCCCGGTATGTTTTTATCGGGAGTTCTGGGAAACATTAAAAGGGGATGCGATGGCGGTGCTGGAGGAGTTCTAGGGGGGATAAGGGGTTCGAAAGATTGAACAAGATGCTTATTTTTATGCTACCCAAGAAGGATACTCCGATCAAGGTGGAATACTACATGCCTGCGTTATCAAATGCTATGTATCTCTTGGTTTCTAAGATTCTTGCGAACCGGCTGAGGGTGGTGTTGCACGGGATCATCTCGCCTGAGCAGACATCTTTCATTCCTGAGAGAGTCATGGCCGACAGTCTAGTTATGGCATCCGAGGTGGTGTCGGATTGGAAGAGACGCGAGGCCAAAGGAGTGCTTTAGAAGGTGGGCTTTTCCAAGGAGTACGATTGTGTAGATTGGAGAATCCTGTGGACATCGTTGGAGAAAAGGGGATTCCTAGAGTTTTGGATTGCTTGGATTAAGTGATGTGTCACTATTGCATCTCATGCTGTGCTGGTCAATGGCAGGCCGGAGGGAGGTTACTTTTAGTTGCAGAGGGGAATCAAGCAGGGCTGCCCGCTGGCTCCTCTTCTGTTTGTGTTAGTGGTTGACACTATTACGTTGTTGATGAGGTTAGCGGTTGCTGACGACTGGTGTTCTGGCTATATGAGGGAGGAGTTATCCATTCCGCTCATGCAGTATGCTGACGATGCGATTTTATTCCTGGGGATGGAAGCAGAGAAGATTAGATGTGCCTCACAAGTGATGAACATCTTCGAGGATGTATCCGGGCTTCAGGTCAACAAGGAGAAATCAGTGATGGTCCCTTTCAGCCTCACTAAGCTGGTGCATGCAGCGGAACTTGACGGAGGTGATGGAGTGCCCGGCATCGTCTTTGTCGATTACTTACTTGGAGCTTCCTCTTGTGGTGGGGAAGCCGAAGGCCAGGGACTAGAAGATTTTGATGGAGAAATTGGAGACGAGACTGGCGGGTTGGAAGACGTCTATGCTCTCTAGAGGTGGGAAGTTGGTGCTGTTGAAGAATGTTTTCTTGGCGGTTCCTATCTTTTTCTGCTCCACGAGAGTATTGCCTGTGAGGGTGCGTAATAAGATCGAGGCTTTGATGAGAAGATTCTTTTGGGCTGATAGAAGCCAGAGCAAGAAGGGATTTCACTTGGTGGATTGGGCCAAGGTGACGTCGTTAAAAAGGAACGGTGGTCTGGGGGCCTTGCAGATGGAGGAGATAAATAAGGCGTTTATGGCAAAGTGGGTGACCCGACTATGAGGGAAGTCAGAGGATTTGGTTTGCCGATTGCTGAGGAAGATCTATGGGGTGGCCTTGTCGATGGAGGTACGTCTGAGGCGGATGCCCTCATCATCGTGGAAGGGGATTACCATGATTGTTCCTGAGATCTCAACCAAGTTGAAACCGGTGCTCGAGGATGATGCATGATTCCCCTTCTGGTTGGATGATTGGACGGGAGATGGGGCTTTGGGGGAGCGGTACCCTCGACTGCTGAAGTTGGCGGGCGACAGTGAGGTGAGGGTGCAACATGTTTGGGACCATGGGACGCGGTCTCTGATGTTCACCTCGGCGTTGTCGGATAAGAGGGTAGAGGAGTTCCTTATGCTGCAGGCAGAACTATTACAGAGCGAGGGCCTGTCTTCGGGCTGGGATCATTTTATATGGGGAGACATGAGATTTACGGTGAAGAAAGCATGTCGTTTTTTGGTGGAGGGGACGACGGTGCAAGGTGAGGTTGGGGTAGACATGAGTATGATTTGGAGATGTAATATTCCAAATCGTGTCAAGGTCTTCCTATGGTTGTTCAAGCTGGGGGGATCCTTTCAAAAGCTCGTCGGGGCCAATTGCTGGGTGTGGAGGATGTTGCTTGCGATAGATGTGGAGGGGTTGTGGAAGACGTAGAGCACTTGTTTTTTGGGTGTCCTTTGTCTGAGGTGTGGACCGGGGCCAACATCGCGTAGATTGCGAGTTGGGATTGCGTCAATATTTGGAGGGATATTAGATCGGTCTGCGGTGCCAGACATGAGGACATCTCGTTTCCTTTCGCAGTGATCTGGTCCATCTAGTGCACCAGGAACGAGCTTATATTTAAAGGGAAGATGTTTTACGCTGATAATGTTGTTGAGCATTGTAGGGCGTTGAGGGCCTCATGGCAATTGTAATATGATGTTTAATTAGTTTTTTGATACTATATATACATCGTGGTGGGTCCCAGCTTGGGAGTCCATCTTTTTTCTCTAAAAAAATGATTAACAAATCTATTTGGCCATGCTTTTAAAATTTTAAAATCTACACTTGTACTCTTTTGTGTATTTTTTCTTTATAAATATTATTTCAAGAAATAGAAAGGAACCATTTCCTTTTTTCGGTCTAGAAACTCTGAAGTAATCTTAACCACAATGAGGTCAAAAGATGCACAACATGCCATATATGGTATAATAGAGGAATACTTAAGTCATTTGTCATGATTGCGTGTCCTCAACTATTTCCTTTTTTCGGTCTAGGAACTCTGAAGTAATCATAACCACAATGAGGTCAAAGATGCACAACATGCCGTATATGGTATAATAGAGGAATACTTAAGTCATTTGTCATGATTGTATGACCTCTAAGCTGTTGCATATGGGGAAGTCATTGGGAACCACTCTGCAACCTCTCGGTAGTTAGGATGGTCAGTTTATGACTGAATTGTGTCCTTTTTCTTGAGAAAAAAGTTAAATATTATTTTCATAAAGGCCACATCCAAGCACTTGCATCAGGTGCAAGGGCATTTTTTTTTCAAAAAAGGAAAACTTGGGGAGGAACTACTTTTTTTGAAAGGAAAAAGGGTCGCCACTGTATAAATGTGTGTCCAAAAACTTTACCATTTATCACCTCAAAACATTACAAGCCTAAAATAGGCTAAAAATGAAGAAGATTAGAAAAGCCAACTCTCTGCAAGCTCCTTAGCATGTGCCACCACATTTTCGCCATAGACACGCTCATGCCGAAACGCCACACCATTTCTTGCAATCCACAACGCCTAGATCATTGCTGTGAGTTCAAATCTCTTCTTTGCTGTGCTAGACCATCCCTCTGCAATGGAGTCCCATAAATTCGCTCCACTTTCAACATTCGTTACGTTACCCCTAAACAATGTCCAAGCCTCCACAGAACTTCTACATCCAAAGAAAAGAGATTTGCATCCTCTACCATGACATTGGGAGAAAGTCAGATCAACATTCTGAGTGAATCGAGCAAACCGGTTTCTCGTCAATAGTCTGCCCCTCCTAAATATCCAAAGGAATACCTTCATACGGATTGGCACTTTCCATTTCCAAATTCTTCTGTCGTCCACTTGGCTTCCCTCATGATTAAATATCACAGTTCCCTTTAGAGCTTTGTATGCTTTCTCCATCGAGAATTGCCTGTCACATCTGCTTCAACAATCTCTCCCATCAGTGGGCCCCGCCACGTTCCGAGGAGCTACTTCCTTCCTTGTATTTCAAATTTGAGCAGTTTTGACTATTGGAGAGGGGGGTTTAGAGATTTGGTGGCAGACCTCTAGAGTTTGAAGGGTCAACTGCTTTCATGGTCACCTCGAAGCTGGCTTATCTGCTGAAGGAATTGGATGTGTACTCAATTATAGAGATTTTAGAGGAGGGGTCTCGCACATGAGGTGGTGAATATGCTTGATCATGTGGAAGAGATCGAGATTCTTGATGGTGATGAGCTGGATGAGAGAAGTGCTCGCTATCATATAGTGTTTGCGGAGAATGAAAATCATGAGATGGAATGATCAAGATAAACTTGATTGAAGGAGGACAATACAAACACACCGTTTTTTCACGCCATGGTTAGTGGGAGGCAAAAGAGGAATTTTATACACTTTCCTGAGTGGGGGGAGTGTCTTATCAGGATTCTGAGAGGTGGGAAGTAATCAAGTACAATAATAGACAACTTTTGACGGTATGGATATTGGTTGGCTTTGGGTCATGGTTTTGATAGTTTGCGACTGAGCAAACATAGGGACCGGTTTAGTAGTTGGGGGTACGTTGGAGGTTTACTTTGAACAATTTTCCTATTTTTGTAGGGAATTCTCGGATATGTGGTAGGCTAAGTGAGGGTTTGAAGACCAAGGGTTGCAGGATGGTCTGGCGGTGGGTGGTTCGGAGTAGGGTGGGGGACGGTTTGGAGGCGACTTGCTGTGGGGTTGCGACGCGCGTTGATGGCGGGGGTTGGGTGCACGCCTCCCACAAGAAGCCAGGGAAAAGGTGCTCCAGGTGTGGTCTTTGTGGGCATTTGGCGTCATCTTGCTTGACTCCTCCGCGCTGCTTTGTGTGCGGGCATTTGGGTCACCGACTGGACTCTTGCCCTATCGCTTTGGGTCGTGGGCTGGCGCGGAGGCTTGAGACCAAGTCGCCTTCGTCTGCCGATGGTGTGCCGCGAGGATTACGCTCATATGCTTCGGTTGTGGCATGCCCTGCATCCGGTGATTGCACCCATGCGCTCGTGGGGTCTTCGTTGGAGGGCTCCATCTCGTTGAAGTCTCTGCAGGCTTATCTTTGCGGTCTTTTTGGTCCTCAGTTCTCATGAGACGTGGTGCCGCTGGAAGATCGTAGGTGCTGTGTCCGTGGTCTATCTTCGTCGCAAAAGGATCGCCTTCTCTCTTTTGGTGGCGTGGGTGCAATTACTTGGAGAGTGCTGCGCTTTGCGGACGGGGCCGTGTGCGACTCTACAAGGTGCTTGGTGTGGGTGCTAGGCGTCCTCTTCCTCTCTCGTTCTGTTTCCTGCCTGGGACCGGCCCTTAAGCGTTGGGGCTCGGTGGTCTCGGTTCTGGAGGATGGCAGGCACCCGGGGTCTGACCCGGAAATCACACTCTTGATGATGGACTGCAGTAGTGCGGATGTGGCTCTTATGAGAGTCGATCTTCTACGCGGTCTTGGAAGTTGGTCGGTTCTGTTTCCGTGTGGAGCTACAGCTTCTAGATCCTCCGTTGCCACCGGTGTCTCCGGCGTTGACGGTTGACGCTTCGTCTTCCTGTTTGGCGGTTGGGTTTCCTGCGGTTGGCACGTCGGGCTCGTGTCGCGAGGAGGCGTTGCGGCGTCCTTTGGTGGACCCGTCTCGGACGCTTCATCTTTCAGTTTCCTCGTTTTCGAGGCATGCTGAAGTGGGCGGTTGGGTACCTTCCGGGTCTCAGGCGCTTCCTTCGTGGGCTCTTGCTCCCCCTCTCGTGGTCAGGCTTTCGGATCCATCTGCGGATTCTGTCAAGGGAGATCCGATTATGGACTATTTCGCGCTTTTGGGCTCTGTGGGTTTCTCGGGTCCTGCTGTGCTTTCGTACCGGACTTCGTCCGTTGCTTTCACGCCCCAGCTATCATGGCATGGAATTTGAGTCATTCTCACGATTCTATTGTATTTTATGGAACATTTTGAATTAAGTCGTGTAGATCATAGTTCGCATTTGCAACAAAAGAAGTTAAAGACTCGCCTCCAATTAAGCATTGAAGTGTGGATTCAATGCTCAGTGAAGACATACTCATTCCCGAGAAAGATCACATCATTACAACACCTATACAAGAAGAACAAGATAAAACAAAAAGAGAGAAGACAACGGCAACAATGTTTATCAATCTTTGCTACCATCATCTAGAGACATGGAGACCCTACTTCCTAGTACCCTAATTGAATGCATCAAGTAAACCCACATTCATATTGTCGTCATGTTGCTGATATCTTCCGATGCAGCTCCCATCCATTGTTTGCATCAACTCACAACACCGTCGATCAAAGTTTTAAAAAATAAAACCACGCATCAAAACAGTTAGGTGTTGGTTCTTGGTTTTCATTGTCAGACTAATTGAACTGATTGGTGGACTAGTGATGACGTCAATAATTCATAAAAATTAGGAAAAATGAATTATTTTATTGTTGGTTTGGTTCATATGGTCCAACTAGGTTGAACCACATTTGACGGGGTTTTTGTACACAAATATGCATTATGACACACTATAAATTTAAATGTATTTTGTTATAGTTACATATATGTAATGTCTAAAACTAACCATTTTTTAAGAAAAACTTCTAAAATAATAATTGGCGATAAGGGTTTCTGACTTATTGTTTCTCATAGTGTGTGACGTCAATGTTTTAAATTTCGATATTGGATATCATATCGACACCAAATTTCACCGATATCGGTAAATTTCGATCATATTTCGCCCAAATTGAGCAACATTTGTGATGGAAGGCCTCCATATATGCATTTCACTCGATATTTCAGTCCCATGTTGAAACCAAAATTTTGGTAAATTTCACCGATATTCTACGAAATCTGAAACCATGTGTGACGTTACAACTTCTTCATGATGTAGTGGAATCATTTGTTGTTGTTGGCGGTGGGGGTAACATATACAAGGTAGAGAAGGAGAGGCGATGCTCGTGAGGAAGGGAGCAGAAGTGAATTTTTGACACACATGCTCTCAAAGTCAAAGGATGAAAAGCTTGTTTTTCTAATGGAAATTAGGAAGGGGAGGAGACTTGTGTTGAGGGAAGTATGGATGGAGAAGAGTCAAAGGAAACTCTATAGTAAAGTCGGCATGGAACTAGAATATGAATAGTTTTTAAGAGTATGAATTTTATCTAATAATAAAAAAATACTTTTTTTTTTCAAAAAAATGGATGGTTGAACCGGTAGTTTGGTTCAACTAGTTCAACCGGATCAAGCAATCTAACCATGTTTCGATTACTTTATATTTTCTGAGTACAAATCGAATGATTTGATCATTTTTCCTTTGGTTCTTAGTTCAACTGTTTGAATGAGTTGATTTGGTTTGGTTTTTAAAAGTTTCACGCCATTGGAAGCTAGAGTAACGTGATCATGTCATCTCCAATAAAATGCATCGCTAGAACTGGAGGCCTGTCTACCACCCCATGAACCCAACTTTCGAGAGAAGAAGCTGCTAGAGCAACATGCTGATCCTCACTTCCCCCCATGCCCATCATGCCAGCGATAATGCCTCTCCGTCGTTCCCCATGCGGGCAAAGAAAGCCACCCCTATGCGCTGGTGAAGAGAATGTGTTGCAATCACCGTGTGAGAGTGCTATTGCACGAGAAGAGGTGTGAATCTGACCGGGGGGGGGGGGTGAAATGTGCACCAACTTGTCCAGAGTTCCGATATTTCTAAAAATAATTTCCAATTGAAAAATTACAAGCCACAAAGATAAAAGATATAGAGATAGAAGATGCAAATCACATACTTAATGTGGAAATCCACGGGTAAAAACCGTGTCCCAAAACCTCCCATTTGCTATCTCAACGAAGCTTGCTTTTACTATTCACGCTACTTGAACCGAGGGTAATACAACCTTGAAAATTAGGATTAGCTTTTTAAAAAATGATTGTTAAGGCAAAAATCAGCATGAATGATTTTTAGGGTAGTTGACTGACAAAGTAGAATACTAGGCAACTTTCACTGAAATTGATACTAGTCGTTTGGGACTTTAAGATAGTCTACCGATGAACGATTTAGTTGACCAAGGCAAGATAAATAGCCGTCTGAAAAACATAAGTTAGAATGCTAATTTTAGGATTTAAGGATAGTCAACCATAAAAACTCAATAGTTAAGTCACGGTGATGAATGCCTATTGGAAAGCGATTAGTTGATTAATGTTCTTTAAACTTGTTTTCCTTGTATATTAAGAATATATAAAAACTACAACATATTTTCGACAAAATAAAAAATCTAAAAATGATGTACACTGTCCGACTTCTTCATTTTCCTAAAATCATTATGCTTATCCTCCATTTGTTCTTGAGCTCCCAATATTTCAAATATTCATTTTAGAAGTTCAGCTTTAAGTCTTGGATCTTGACGTTTTGATCTTCATTTTAAGTGTTTCCTTAATAAGCTTGGATATATCTTTTCCTTTTCATTCAACGGGTCCTTTCTTCTTTGGTCCTATTTTGGCACATCTTTCTTTATTTTCTTGTACTTGAAATTTTAATCTTGACAAAAATAAATATATAAACAATCATTTGTCATTATCAAAATCTAAAATCACGAACAAAGGTGATCTGATCTCCACCATCATTGGTTGCGGATCCTTGACTTCCACCTTGATTATTTCAGGCCAACTCAAGAGTGAACGCCATCGCCCACACTTGTTATGGGTTTCTACTGCCCCTCCATTGAAGAGGTGGATACCAGCATAGAAAACACATCCATAGTCGATATTTAAAGCTTCATCAGTGGAACTCCCACTACGAGCACTACTATCTCCTCCAACTCCAACGTTGTCGTTGTTGTTGGCTTGAGAGGGCAAACCCTAGCAACCAAGGCCTCAAATTTCATTTTTGGTCACCATTTCGGTGAGTTAGTTTTTGAATTGGGCCCCACATTTAAGCCATTTCGGCCGAATTTCGGTCACATATCGAAATCGAAATTCGATCGAAATTGGATTGAAATTCGGCGAAATATGATCCCATGCCAGCAACGACTGGATGATTATCTCAATAAGGAACCATAGCCCTTAAAAAAGGTATTGTGGGATATTAAGGAGTATTTATGGAGAAACCTCTCATCTAAAACCTCTTATCTAAAGGTTAAAAGTTGAGAAGTGTCTGTCGAGATAAATTTATTTTGGTGAAGGGATAAAATATTGTGTTTTAGCCCTTCTACGGGAAACAAATATAATAGAAATGCTGAAAAGAAGAGGAAAATTCAAGAATCGGGGAGGTCTTTCAATACTAATACCATTCTCCAATTTCGTGCCCGATGACCAAGGAACTTGCCACGAGATGAGGAGACGAGTTTTTCTGAGCAGACGAAAATCGATACAGTCCAAATATCTATTTATTTTTTTATTGTAATTTGAATTGTTGCCATAATCCAAAAGTTACAATATTTGGATGCGACTTTTGGTTTGGTTGTCTTTTGGGATGAAAAGTTACTTATTTTAATGGATAGATTCACTACAACGTATTCCTATGTAATAGGAAACATGAAACGAAGCCAAAGTTGATCTAACTTTTGGTGTTATCTTTGTCAGTGTTCGGAAATGCATTCCATGCTGCCGTGGTTACCCTTCTGAACAGTATATGTCATATGCAGCCATATGTGGTTAAAGCGCATATGCAGTTCGAGTGATCCTCATACGCGGCCGTATATTAAATATGACTAATACCCGGCCTCATCCATCATCTACGATTACGCATCTTAAGATACAATATTTTTTTGAAGCTTTATACATCAAGATTTTTTTTAATTCTCAACAACAATATTTTTAGAACTTTAGATTCTGGAATCATAAATGTAAATCATTTGGTATCAGGCTTTATCCATTGACTTAGAAATTTTGGTGATGATCTATATTACCAATGTTGTCAATAATGTATTTGCATGTCTTATGCGTAAATTGAATAATCATCACTGATTTTCAATGGAGCATTTCTTTCTTTTACAATTTATTGTACTCATATGATTCAATTTAATAGATTGTGTAGCCAACATTCATCTTATCCGACATTCCTTTTTAATGAAATGAATCATGTAATTTAATAATTTGTCATCTATTTTCTATAATATTTTTAATTATTTCTAATTATTTGAAATTAAAATAACACAAACCGCATAATCCACATATACTTCCGCATATGCCTATCCGCTTCCTTACTTCAGATTGCCTGACCGAAGGAATATCGCATACCTACTTTTTGAACCTTGATCTTTCTTCACCTCCTTTGATTTTTCTCTCCTCAAATTCTCCAATCCAGTCCTCCTCCCCGGTTTTCTCTCCTGACGCAACTCAACGTATCTTTCCTTATCTCCTCGCCCTAGTTTCCTCTCTTCTCATCCCTCAACATTTTTCCATAAGTTTTTTGTAGGAAAATGGGTGCAACATCGAGGAGATACCCACCCAAAAAACTTTGTATTCCCAAATCACAAGGTACAATTACACTGGCCAATCATTTCGAAATGTTTTGGCATACTCTATTACATTTTCCACATAAATGTTTTCACCCCAAAAGATGACGCCATTTCTTATCAACCAGATGCTCCACAGCATTGTAGCTACCCAAACTCCATTCATATCCATCCCATCCCTCGGCATGTCTATTGAAGCCCAAAAAGAAGCAGCACAATCCGCAGGGATCCCATCAAGAACGGCTTTTCCCAAAACTAACGAGGAGGTCACATGCGAAAAAAGGTGATCGCCACATCGTTGGTTCCCACAACACAACTGACACATGCCATCCACACCCTGGAGGAATCGGACCCTCCTAGCTCCTGATCGCAAACGATCACGTCTTGGAAGCCAAATAAAGCACGCAACGGAACCTTTCATTTCCAAACGAACTTAAAGTCCGAAGAAATTATGCTTAGGTCGAAGATCGAAACCCCATACAAAGCCATGTATGCCTTCTTGACCGAGAACATTCCATCCATCCATGTCTAATGGCCACGGCCAATTGTAGGGACCCTCATGCCCTCTAAAGCCTCCAAGAGTGCAATGAAATCAACTGCCCGCTGATCCGATAGGTTGGAGCGAAACAATGGATACTGACCATTGCCATCCCAAGCATCCGTGACATGACACATATTCTTCGATGCTAAAGCGAGTAATCATGAGAATCAAGTGCAGAGAGGGCCATTTCCAATACAATCCTCACTCTAAAAGCGGAAGCAGCTACTATCCCACAACACCGGCTTGAAAAAAGAAGATAATGTGGTAAGACAACAGATATCCCTTTCCAAAAGTAGGAAGGGGTACAAACCAAATCTGCCCTCCAAGAAATGCCACCCAAGATCCCATACATAGCCCTTAACAGAAAGGTCACCGGATCATTCCCATCTCTCCAGATCTCGACAATCCACTTTGTCAACAAAGCCTGATTCATCGCTTTAATACTCCTAAATCCAAGACCACCATCCTTTTTATCCAATAACACAATTTTCCTACTAACGAGGGGCATCCCACGAGTGTCCTCCGTCCTCGTCCTAAAGAATCTGCACTCACCCTCTCCAAGTGCTCCTGAACTCCCGTAAGAATCAATCTAGAGATGAAGAAAATTGGACTTACCGAGAGCACTTCAGAATAACAAGTCGACCAGCTCTTGAAAGAAAAGCGGCTCGCCAACTTGCTAGCTTCCTCTCCACCTTCTCAATTAGTGGCAATCTGTCACTTTGCTTTAAATGTCCAGAAATTCTTCCCTAAGATTCGACCACATCACAACTGCTGTATATAAAAAATTGATTTCTGTTCTGGCTGGTCATAATATTTTGTTCCTGAAGGAGTACAACTGTAATTGGCAACAAAATCAGTAAGAAGTATAGTCAGCGATGGGCACCTTTGATAGACACTACTTGCTCTCCTTGTTGTGGTGATCAGCTGGATGTGAACCTCATGTTCTTTTAGACCTCATGTTCCTTAGTATATTTTATGTGGAAGGATGTGCATATTGTGGGTGGGTACGACCTCTTCGGACTCCTTAGGGTTTGTTTGGTTGCCAGGTTACATCGGGGTAACCTGGCATATCCCTAGCTCTACTCCTGCATTCTTTGGTTGGAATTAGTTATTGTTGAGATGTTTATTTATCACCGTACTATATTTATGTTTTACGTTTTCTTCGAGTACCACTTATGTAATTAACCCTTGGCTCCTCTCATATATAAGAGAGCCTTGGGATCTCTTTTCATATTATGAATAAAGTTTATTCCAACATGGTATCAGAGCAACGGTCCTAGACTGGGGTTCTCGAACCAAAAGCCTAACCCTAGCCCCACCCGCCAGCCTCTCCGCGCGCCTCCGCGCGCCCCCACGCGTCACCGTGCGCCTCCGGGCGGCCTGCAACAGCCCCCTGCGCTGCCGCAACCACCCCAGCGCTGCCGCCAACCATCCCAGGCCGCCGCCGTAGCTCACAGCACTGCCGCTACCTCCCTCCGGCGCACCCAGCGCCGCCACCACCCCCTGTCCAGCAGTTGCTGCTGCCTTCCAGCAACCCAGTGAGGCTCGTTTGCCTCTGAAAACGTGGTGGTTTGATCAGAAAGGGGTCCGACAACCCCTGTTCACGTGCATCAAGGTCTGGACTGCTCTGCGAAGGGTGATATAGTATAATTTCTCCCTTCATTTGAGGCTCTCGACCACAAAAATTGGATTAGGGATGAGTGTATAAGTCTACAGATACATCTCATCCCTCTTTTGATACTGTAGACAAGACTTTAGCATGATATTCCCCGCTTGTTCCGTATTTTGGCGTAGTAAAGAATGTCAGAAAACAAGGGTGATGTCTTCTCCTCTTTCGGTGCCTTCAAAGGACCGACACCTATCGTAAAGATGGACGGGACCAATTATGAGTTATGGTCCATGCAGTTTCGCACCTTGACGCAATGCCACAATAAGGAGCATATTCTGACGGATTCTGAGCCAACGGACAAGACTGGGGCCAACACATCATGGAAACAGGATGATGCCTATGCTCGTATATGGCTCTCTGGGATGCTCAGCATAGAGATTGCTAATGACATTGTCAATCAGCCAACCGCGAAGGCCATGGGGGACGTATTGGCTGCTACCTATGGACAAGCGAAAAATGAAAGCAAAATACTTCAACTTCAGTTCAACATTTTCTCGACCAAGCAGAATGGTCGACCTCTACATGCACATTTCTCACATCTGAGAGGCATGTTTGAGCGACTCCACAACGTCATGCCTATCACTGCTAGTGTGGAACAACAACATGCATATTAGAATGCCACTATGACTGGAGTTTTTCTGTCCTCTCTTGACCCTGAGTATGATGCCGCTCGCACTCAATTACTGACTGGCGAAAACATACCTCCAATGGATGAGGTATACAAGCGGCTAAGCAGGATTACTACCACACCTGCATCCACGCCGCAGTCGACTTCCTCAGCTATGGCCGCTTCTCGTGGACGAGGTAGTACTTCCCAGTTCCGTGGTCGTGGACCTCGTGGTAGAGGTGGCGGTCGTCAGCGTGGTCCATGTTCTTATTGTCGTCATCCTGGTCACTCAGAGGAGACATGCTTTCACAAGCATGGCTTTCCGGTGTCTGCACGGGTTGCTGAGCAGTCTGACTCTTCACCTGCACCCACTACTGATGCACGTTTTGATGATCTTGTCTCGAGACTTCGAGAAATGGTGACCACTCCTGTGACCCAGACTGCAGGGCCATCAGATGCAGCAGCCACCGCCAGAGCTCTACCTAGTTCATCAGGTATTTCATATGTGCTTACCGGTTCCAGTAGCAACAGTTCCAATGTGACAGATTGGATTATTGATTCTGGAGCATCCCATCACATGTGTGGAGATCGGACACAGTTTTCTTCATACATGACTATTCCTCCAGGGCGTTCTGTGATCATAGCCAATGGAGTTCGACTACCCACCGTGGGTCAGGGGGAGATTGTTTTAGCCCCTTCTATACAACTTCAGAATGTTTTACATGCTCCAGATTTTCAAATGAATCTTTTGTCTGTTAGTCAGATTACAAAAGATTTACACTGCCCTGCAATATTTGACCCATCTTCTCTTATGTTTCAGGACATACTAACTAGCAGGATGATTATTCATGGCCGTGAGCAGAGAGGATTATACAAACTTGATGTTCCTTCATGTGCTGGCGTGACCTCTATTCCCTCTAGATCTGTTTCGCCGTTTCTATGGCACCTTCGTTTTAGCCACCTTCCTCTCCAAAAGATGATGCGTGTTCTCCCGCAACTATCTATTCGTACTACTCTGGACTGTGAAGCTTGTCAGCTTGGGAAACACCACTGCCACTCCTTTCCTAGTTGTCCAAGTCATAGTAGTAGTCGATCCTTTGAGATGTTACATTTTGACATTTGGGGTCCAAGTCGTGTTCCTGATCATCAGGGGCATAGATTTTACATGGTTGCTGTTGATGATTATTCTAGACTGTCTTGGGTTTTCTTACTTAAACATAAATATGAAGCAGGTGCTATAATGAAGACTTTTCTTATTGAGATCAACAACATTTTTTCTGCTAAAACCAAATATATTCGCACCGACAATGCTTTGGAATTTTCTACTCTTCATTTGGCAGAATTTCTCCAGTCTATGGATATTGTTCATCAGACTTCCTGTGCGTATACATCACATCAAAATAGGGTTGCAGAATGCAAACATCGTCACCTCTTAGACACCACGAGGGCCTTGTTGATTCATAGTCATACACCTCATTCCTTCTGGGGTGGATGCAGTCCTAACCGCTTGTTATTTGGTAAATCGTATGCCTTCCACTATTCTTGGAGAAAAGAGTCCCTTCTCGATTGCGTTTCCTGAAAAGGAACTCTTTACACTTACACCTCGTGTTTTTGGATCGGTAGCCTTTGTCCATGACTTTACTCCTGGCCGTGACAAGCTCTCACCTAGAGCTGTCAAATGTGTCTTTGTTGGTTATTCTCGTACCCAAAAAGGGTATAGATGTTTTGATCCTGTTGGGAGAAAATACTATGTCAGTGCTGATGTTACTTTTTTCGAATCTATTATGTATTTCTCTCCTACAGGTGACAGGCTATCCGAAAATGGATCCAGAGAGGATGTTGTGGTTCCTCCACCTCCATCTCTTCCGTGTGATATCCCGATGTCTTCGCCACCTATACCACCGCCACCGCCACCTCCACCTCCACCTCCTCCTTCAGAGTCTACATTCTTACCCCATGTTTATACTCGCAGGTCTTCTACTCGACCCTCTGCTCATGCGCCTACGACATCATCCATCTTACCTCAGGTATGTCAGGAACATATTATATCTACTGATGGCACTGGAGATTTTATTAATGAACATGAGGAGTTAATTTCAGAAGAGGATGAGGCTGATGACCTGGAGATACCGATTGCTCTAAGAAAACCACGTCGCCAATGTGCTACTTACCCAATGGCTGCACATTTTTCCTTGGATCATCTGTCAGATGCCTACAAGAAGTTTATTGTGGGACTTTCTGCTGTTACTATCCCACGTACATATCAGAAGGCGCTCCAGGACACTAGGTGGCGACTTGCCATGGAAGAAGAGATGACGGCCCTACGATCACGTGGCACATGGAGCATTGTTTCACCTCCACCAGGAGCATCTATTGTGAGCTGCAAATGGATATTCACGATCAAGCAAAGGGCTGATGGCAGTGTTGATCGTTTCAAAGCAAGGCTTGTGGCTCGAGGGTTCACCCAAACATATGGGGTAGATTATCAGGACACCTTCTCTCCAGTAGCAAGACATTTGACACTACGCATTCTGCTTTCTGTTGCCGTTTTCAAAGACTGGCCGCTGTATCAACTTGATGTCAAGAATGCCTTTCTCTATGGGGATCTCTAGGAGGAAGTTTATATGCAACAACCACCAGGGTTTGCTACTGAGGGGGAGACTCAGAAGGTGTGCCGCCTTCATAAGGCGATTTATGGCCTGAAGCAAAGTCCAAAAGCTTGGTATCAAAAGCTATCGGAGTTGATAGAACAAAAGGGGTTCGTGCGGTCTACTTCAGACCACTCACTATTTGTACAGAGGACATCTAGAGGTACTGTGGCTATCCTTGTTTATGTGGATGATATTGTAATGACAGGAGATGATGAGCATGGTATTCTTACTGTAAAGGAGTTCCTTAGTCAGCAGTTCGTGACTAAGGACCTTGGAAACCTTCGATACTTTGTTGGACTAGAATTCGCTAGAAATCAACGTGGACTCATGATGAATCAAAGGAAATTTGTTATGAACCTCCTTTCCGAGACAGACATGACAGAGTGCAAGCCTGCTTCCACTCTTATGGATGCGAGCATGCGATTGTATGATGAGGACACTGAAGAAATTAACAGGAGGAGATATAGAGAGCTTGTTGGGAAGCTCCTATATGCCATTATTACCAAGCCGGATATTGCTTTTGCAGTTAGCAAAGTCAGTCAGTTCATGGAGCAACCCAGGAAGGTACATATGGATGCCGTTCACCTGATCTTGAGGTACTTGAAGACGTCACCTGGCTCTGGCCTTCTGTTCAGTAGGGACGCATCACTTGAGGTGACAGTATGTGCAGATGTAGACTATGCTAGTTGTCTCAAGGACAGAAAGTCGACTTCTGGTTTTGCTATTTTTGTAGACAGTTCACTTGTTTCATGGAAAAGCTAGAAGCAGACTGTGGCGGCCAGATCTAATGCTGAGTCTGAATACAAGGCTATGGCACAAGGATGTACAGAAATGATGTGGGTCAGATCAGTATCGACCGACCTTACGATTGAGGTTCCCCTTCCTATGAAGCTTTTATGTGATAATCAGGCATCGCTATTTATAGCCAATAACCCTGCATTTCATCAGCGGACAAAGCATATCGAGGTGGATTGTCACTACACTAGAGACATGATCTAGAAAGGTCTTATATCCACCTCACATGTTTCCACAGAAGATCAAACTGCAGATATCTTCACAAAGGCACTGGCCAGAGGTCCATTTCAGAGATGCTGTTCCAAGCTGAACATGATTGATATCTTTACTCCAGCTTGAGGTGGAGTGTTGAGATGTTTATTTATCACCGTACTATATTTATGTTTTACGTTTTCTTCGAGTACCACTTATGTAATTAACCCTTGGCTCCTCTCCTATATAAGAGAGCCTTGGGATCTCTTTTCATATTATGAATAAAGTTTATTCCAACAGTTATATGGACCCCAAAATTTCTTTGTTATAATTTTTTTAACCACGTTCAAATAAAAAAGGTAACAAAATATATTATAATCATAAGAAAAAATATAATAACACATAATCAATGTGACATCACATTTATTATTCCAATCCTCTCGAATCCTTCTAACCATCCAAACAACTACTGTTCATAGTACTCCAACCCACCCCAACTCCACCCTGTTACCAAACACGCCCTTAGTGAAAAGAGGGACGAAGGGGAGGCGGTGATTCTGTTTTTTTAAGAAAGGAAAGCTCCATGCCTTTTATGGTAGTTTGGATGATTTGGATGGGGCAAACTTTATTGTATTCTGATCTGGTAGAGTTTTTGTGGAGAATGCATGTTTGGAACTATTAACGCAGAGATATATTTTATGTTTATGTATCTTCTTATCTATTTCCTTTCTCTCTGTCTACGTTATGTAATTTACCCATAAGCTTCTCCCTATATAAGAGAGCCTAGGGTTCATAGAATAAAACAACTCTTTCTATTTTCCCAACATGGTATCAGAGCAGCAATCCTAGACCGGAGCTCTCGTATCGAAACCCTAACCCTAGCCCCCCCACCTCGAGCCTCCTCGCGCCGCCGCCCTCGGGGGCCTCCAACCCCGCAATCCCTCCCCAACGACACCTCTATCGGCCCCAACTGCTCCCAAGCCCTCCTGCGGCACCGCCGACGGCCCCAACCGCTCCCAACCCTCTCGCGGCACTGCCGGTGCCCCCACCCTCCTAGCCCCTGCGGCATCGCCGCCGGCCTCCAGCCACTTGAAACCCCTCCTACGACACTGCTGCTTAGTGCAACACATCCGCATCTCGCGGCCCCAGCCGCTTCTTGTGCAACTCCATCATCTAGCACCACCTAGTGGTTGTCGTTGCCCGTGTTTTTGAGGGAGTTGGTTGTGGTATAAATCTAAATATGCAACCCACTTCCTCTATGTCATGGTAGGCATTTATTTGGTCAAAATCTACCACCCTAGTCTCCTTCGATCGGCAAGATGTCAGAGAACAAGATGATATCCCTACCACGGGCACATTCAGAGGTCCGACGTCCATAGTCAAGATGGATGAGTCGAACTACGATTTGTGGACCATGCAATTCATGAGCCTAATGAAGTCGATGGGTAAGAAACATATTCTTACCCAGGAAGAGCCGGCAGAGAAGACAAGGTCCTATGCCTCCTAGGAGGCTGATGATGCATATGCTCAGGTCTGGTTGTTTGGTACCTTGATACCAGACAATGCAAATGATGTCTTGCATCAGCCCACGACCAAAGCCATGTGGGACATTCTTGCTGCCACATATTCACAGGCCAAAAATGAGACAAAAATTCTACAGCTCCAGCATGACATCTTTACTATAAAGCAGAATGGTCGACCCCTGCATGCTCATTACACTGCATTGCGGGGAATGTTTGAGAAGCTTCACAGCTTCATGCCCCTCACGGCTACTCTAGAGCAACTGAAGACATATCAGAATGCCATAATGGTTGGCATGTTTTTGGCCTCCCTTGACTCACAGTATGAGGCTGCTTTTCCTCAGATCTTGGCAGATGCTACCATTCCTCACATGGAGGAGGCCTTCTGAAGATTGAGTCAGATCAATATATCAAGCCCTGCTCCATTGCCGAACTCCTATGCTATAGCGACCACTCGTGGAAGAGGTGATCCATCTTAATTCCGTGGACGTGGACTACGTGGTAGGGGTGGACGTGGTCATGGACCACCTTGTACCTATTGTCATCGATCCGGTCATACAGAAGATACATGCTACTCCAAGCATGATTTCCCAACGTCTGCCCGCATAACAGAACATACCCAACATCACAGCGCTCCACCCACATCAAATCAGAAATTTGATGAGCTCGTGTCTCGACTGAGAGATATCATGCACCTAGCTAGCACGACTTCACCTGTTTCCGAGACCAGTTCAGATATCACAACCATTACAAGAGCCAGTACCTCAGGTACTGCTCTTACCTCCACTTCTCATCATGGTTCAGATATATCAGAATGGATTATAGATTTCGGTGCAACACATCATTTGTGTGGAGACAGAAATCAGCTCATAGCATACAAGCAGGTTTCTCCAGGAAAGACGGTGGTCATAGCAGACAAGACTCATTCTTCAATCACAGGATAGGGGGAGATCAGTTGACACCAACTAAGCGGTTGCAGAATGTGTTGCATGCCCCTAATTTCTCCATGAATTTACTGTCTATTAGTCAGATTACTAAGGATTTACATTGTTGAGCGATATTTGACCCATCATCTCTTGTGTTTCAGGACATTCTCACGGACAGAGTGATTGGATGTAGCCATGAGCAGGGCGGACTCTATCGATTGGTAAAAACACCATATGCTAGAATATCCTCCCATTCTACTGGACCCGTCTCTCCTTTCTTATGGCTGTTAGAGTAAACGATACTCTGATGTATTATTCCATAGAGCCCTCGGGTCTCTTATATAGAGAGAAAACCCTTGGGTAAATTACATAGACATACATTATATAAATAGGAAATACGGAACAGTACATCATAACATAATATAAACCTCTACACTCCCCCTCAAGATGGAGCATAGATATCAATCATGCTCAGCTTGGAAGAACATCTCTGGAAAGGTCCTCTGAGCAATGGCTTGGTAAATATATCAGTAGTCTGGTCCTCTGAACTGACATGAGAAGTGGAAATGAAGCCCTTCTGGATCATGTCTCTAGTATAATGACAATCCACCTTGATGTGCTTTGTTCTCTCATGAAAAGCTGGATTATTGGCAATAAACAATGCTGCCTGATTGTCACATTGGAGATTCATAGGCAAGGAGACATCTACATTCAAATCTTCTAAGACTGCTCTAACCCACATCATCTCTGCGCTTGCTTGTGCCATGGCTATGTACTCGGATTCAGCACTGGATCTCGCCACAACAGTCTGTTTCTTGCTTTTCCAAGAAACCAAAGAGCTTCCTATGAAGATAGCAAATCCAGAAGTAGATTTACGATCCTTTGGACATCCTGCATAGTCTGCATCTGCACAAGCTGAAATAGACAGATCTGTATCTTTTCTGAATAGCAACCCTGTGCCTGAGGAAGACTTCAGATATCTCAATATCATATACAAGGCATCCATATGAACTTGCCTAGGCTGCTCCATAAATTGACTCACCCGGTTTACTGCAAAGGCAATATCCGGTCGAGTTATAGTAATGTATAAGAGCTTACCCACCATCTCTCTATACCTTCTTTTGTCCACCTCTTCGGTATCATTGTCGTACAACTTCATGCTTGGGTTCATAGGCGTGCTCGACGGTCTGCATCCAGTCATTCCTGTTTCAACTAGCAAGTTTGTGACATATTTTCTTTGAGTCATTACCATTCCTTGTGCATTTCTTGCAAACTCTATCCCCAGAAAATATCGTATCGTGCCTAGATCCTTCGTAATAAACTGGCTTCCCAACAGGGACATGGTTATCTCAATTCCCTGAGCATCATCTCCTGTAACCAAAATGTCATCAACATATATCATGACAACAACTGTACCTCTAGGGGTTTTCTGGATGAACAGTGAATGGTCCGCATTTGATCTCTTGAACCCCTGTCGTTCAATCAGCTGGGAAAGCTTCTGGAACCATGCCCGGGGACTCTGTTTGAGGCCATAGATAGCCTTATGAAGTCTGCACACCATCTGAGTCTCCCCCTCAGCAGCAAACCCTGGTGGCTGCTGCATGTAGACTTCCTCCTGTAGATCACCATACAAGAAAGTATTCTTGACATCAAGCTGAAAAATGGTCCAGTCACGTACCACATCAACAGATAGGAGGATACGAAGAGTGGAGTGTCGAGCTACTGGTGAAAAAGTATCCAAATAATCTACCCCATAAGTTTGGGTAAATCCACGTGCAACAAGTCTGGCCTTGTATCTGTCGAGACGCCCATCTGCATGATATTTCACCGTAAACACCTACTTGCAGCTCACCACAGAGGCACCTGGAGGAATGGGGACTAGAGACCAAGTCCCTCGAGACTGTAAGGCACGCATCTCCTCTTCCATAGCTAGACGCCAGCAATCAATCTTCATGGCTTCTTGATAGGTCCGTGGAATCTCCACCGACGAGACAACAGTTGCAAATTTCTGGAAATCCCCATTGAGATGATGAAATGATACTTGAGATGCAAGAGGATATGAAGCACATTGTCTTCTCTGCTTCCTTTGAGCAATAGGTCGATCGAGATCATCTATCACTGTGGTGACTGGCGGATCCTCCTCCTGTAGTAAAGGTTCCTGCACTGGTGCATTATCTAACCCATCATTAGTGATAACATCAGAACATACCTGAGGCGTGCTGGATGGTTGGCATGTATCTTGAGCAGGGCCCGAGCGCCTTGTATAGAACTTAGGAAATGGTACAATTGGAGGTGGTGGTGGTGGTGGTGGTGTAGTGGAGTCGGATTGACCCAGGCTTGGAGGTGGAGGCACATAGACATTAGTATCCGTGGGTGTGGAGGAGACCAATCTGTCACCTGCAGGGGAGAAGTACATGACTGGTTCGAAAAATGTAACATCAGCACTCACATAGTACTTGTCATGAATGGGGTCATAGCAACGATATCCTTTCTGTGTCCTCGAGTAGCCCACAAAAACACACTTGATAGCCCTAGGAGAGAGCTTATCAAGTCCTGGAGATAACCGGTGGACAAACGCAACTGTGTCAAAGACCCGAGGTGTAAGTGAAAACAAATCCTTGTCAGGAAAGAGAACAGAGATAGGAGACTTTTCCCCAAGAACAGTAGCAGGCATGCGGTTGACCAGATAGCATGCTGTAAGTATAGCATCCCCCCAAAAGGCTAATGGGGCACAACTCTGAATAAGTAATGTGCGAGCAATATCAAGAAAGTGTCGATGCTTCCGTTCTGCAACACCATTTTGTTGAGATGTGTATGCACATGTGGTTTGGTGGATAATGCCCTTAGAGGAAAGAAAGCGAGCAAGGGAACGAGTGCAGAATTCCAATGCATTGTCAGTACGCACATACTTAACAGTAGATGAAAAAACATTTTGAACTTCATTGATAAGGTTTTGAATAACACTTCCTGCTTCGGATTTATTTTTAAGAAGAAAAGTCCAAGACACTCGAGAGAAATCATCAACTACAACTAGATAGAACCTGTGCCCCTGATGATCTGGGACACGACTGGGACCCCAAATATCTATATGAAATAACTTAAATGGGGAGCGACTGCTCCGACCCTGACGACTGGGGAAGCTGGACCAATGGTGCTTCCCTAACTGACACGCTTCACAACGAAATGACGAATTCGGAGAGATCTGAGGCAGGAGGTGACGCATTTTCTGTAGCGGCAGGTGACCAAATCGAAGATGCCAGGTATATGGAGATACGGAACCCTGAGAATGTAGTGAGACGCCAGCATAAGAGTTCCGTATGAGACGATAGAGGCCATTGTGCTCAGAACCACAACCAATCACCCTGCCCGTTAGTATGTCCTGAAAAATGACAGAAGATGGATCAAATATAGCACGACAGTGCAAATCTCTTGTAATCTGACTAATTGATAATAAATTCATAGAGAACTCTGGTGCATGTAGAACATTCTGTAAGTGCATAGAGGGCAGCAAAGCCGTCTCCCCCTGACCGACAATAGGGGAATGAGTGCCATCAGCTTTGAGTACGGAGCGACCAGGCTGAACAGCTCTATAGGACTGCAGGTTATCTCTATCACGACAGAGATGATGGGTGGCTCCAGAATCAACAATCCAACATGTGAGATCATGGTTATGACAGGAGACTGAAGTACTACCTGAGGCACTGGCTGTAGCAGATGTACTAGCTGACGCCGAAGCCGCAACGTCGGAAGTGTCAGCACCCTCTGAAGATGACTGTGGCATAATATCACGAAGCCGTGCCACTAGCTTCTCAAACCTGTGATCTGGAGTAGATGCTGGTGGACCCTGAACATGATCAGCGATACGTGCAGAAGGAGGGAAGCCATGCTTGGAATAGCATGTATCCTCCGAATGACCAGTACGACGACAGAATGAGCACGTAGAGCGTACACGACCTCCTCGGCCACGCCCACCACTTCCTCTGCCACGAAATGAAGACGAACTACCTCGTCCTCTGGAGACTGCCATTGCCGAGGGAAGTGGAGTCGCTGTATTTGATGGAACTGGTACACGACTGAGCCTCCTGTAGACTTCTTCCATCGGTGGAATAGTGGCATCGGCAAGGATCTGAGAGCGTGCTGCCTCGTACTCTGGTTCAAGGGCAGCAAGTAATACGCCTACCATAGTGGCGTTGCGGAAAGTCTTCTGCTATTCTGGCGTGGCTGTGAGCGGGATGGTGCTATATAGCTTCTCGAACATTCCACGAAGAGACATGTACAGAGAATGAAGAGGCCTCCCATTTTGCTTCGTGGTAAAAATATCATGCTGCAACTGCAGCATCTTCGTCTCGTTCCGCACCTGAGAGTATGTCGTGGCCAGAATATCCCACATCGCCTTGGCTGTGGGCTGATGGAGGACGTCGTTTGCTATCTCCATCGTGAGCGTTCCTGACAGCCAAACTTTGGCATACACATCATCAGCCTCCCATGAGGCATAGATCCCTGTCTTCTCCAGCGGTTCATCTTCGGTAAGAATATGCTTCTTACCACACGATTGCATAAGACTCTAGAACTGCATAGCCCAGAGTTCGTAGTTCGTCCCGTCCATTTTGACGATTGGTGCCGAACCTTTAAAGGCACCTATGGCGGGCATACCAACCTCCTGTTCTGACATATCACCGAGGAGGAAGACCTAGGGATGATAGACAAAGAAAGTGGTGTCTACAAAGACCCGGTTAGATTCAAGTGCATATGTAGACGCTATGCACTTGAATCTATTGTTGTCGTGACGCCGAGTGTAGAACTAACGCCGCACAGAAGCCCCTGTTGAGGGCTGGAACCGGACCGGCTGGTGCCTTGGTCGAATGTGGGGGCCTCGGCAAGAGGCTGGCGGCGGCAGAACCTAGCTAGAACGCTAGGGACTAGAGCTGCGGAGGTCTGGCTGCGACGAGAAGGCGCAGCCTGGGCGGTGGAGGCGGGGCCTGGTTGCTGGCGGCGGGGCCTGGGGGGGGGGCTGGGCGCTGGGGGCGGGGCCAGGCGGGGGGCCTGGGCGCTGGAGGCAACGAGCGGGAGGGCGGGAGGCTGGGGCCTTGAGGCGACGGCTGCCGAAGAAGAACGTGAAGGGGGGGGGGGCGGGTGGAGAGGAGAACCCTAGACTAGGGTTTCGGCTCTGATACCATGTTAGAGTAAACGATACTCTGATGTATTATTCCATAGAGCCCTCGGGTCTCTTATATAGAGAGAAAACCCTTGGGTAAATTACATAGACGTACATTATATAAATAGGAAATACGGAACAATACATCATAACATAATATAAACCTTTACAATAGGCATCTGCGTTTTGGTCATCTTCCACTTCAGAAGCTTCGTCAAGTTCTTCTCCAGATCTCACCCCAGTCGTCATTCAACTGTGAAGCATGTCAGTTAGGGAAGCACCATCGGTCTGTCTTCCCGAGTCGTCAGATTCGGAGCAGTAGTTCCCCTTTTGAGTTTTTTCATATAGATATTTGGGGTCCAAGTCGTGTTCTTGATCATCAAGGACACATGTTTTATTTAGTTGTTGTGGATGATTTTAGTCGTATGTCATGGGTTTTCTCGTTGAAAATAAATCGGAAGTGGGCAATGCTATATGAATTTTATTAAAGAAGTGCAGAATGTTTTTCCCACCTCTGTTAAGATTGTAAGGACTGACAATGCTCTTGAATTATGTACTCATGTGCTCTCTCGTTTCCTCTCATCACATGATATTCTTCATCAAACTTCTTGTGCTTACACATCCCAACAGAATGGTGTCGCAGAAAGAAAGCATCGTCACTTTCTTGATGTCACTCGTACTCTCCTTGTCCAGAGCAGTGCACCGCATTCATTC
Organism: Ottelia alismoides; assembly: GCA_037367405.1. Lineage (NCBI taxonomy): Eukaryota > Viridiplantae > Streptophyta > Magnoliopsida > Alismatales > Hydrocharitaceae > Ottelia > Ottelia alismoides. Next base: position 134,048 of record JAZKJV010001130.1, on the reverse strand, counting down.
TAGGGGGATGCGGTTCTCACAGCTTGTTATCTCATTAATCGTACGCTTCATTGATACTGGAGAAAGAAAAGATACCGTTTTCCATGATTTTTCCTGACAAGGAGTTGTTCTCTCTCATTCCTCGTGTTTTTGGGTTTGTTGCGTCCGTCCATCAGTTGTCTCCAGGGATTGACAAGCTCTCTCATAGGGTTGTCAAATGTGTTTTTGTCGGTATTCCAGGACTCAAAAGGGTTATCGTTGCTATGATCCGTTACGCCGGAGGTATTATGTGAGTGCAGATGTCGCATTCTTTGAGTTATTCATGTATTTTTCTCCAATAGGTGACAAGTTGACACCTTCAGACTCAAGTGACGAGGTTTATATTCCACCTCCACCCATGTACTCATCACCTTCACCACCCCCCATCACCACCTCCACCAGCTCTACCTTCTCCCATTGTTCTAGTTCTACCGCTACCACATCACTACAGTCGACGGTCAGCTCCTGCTCATGATCATGGTCCATCATCCAGCACGCCCAAGGTTTGTTTTGACATCATTACTTCTAATGATGGGTCTGATGATGTTTCTCAGCAGGGGTTATTTCAGGAGGAGAATGGTCAGGCATATGGCAATGATACTGCATAACTTGATTTGCCGATTGCTCTTAGGAAGCAGAAGCATTCTTGTGCTTCATATCCTGTTGCTTCTCATGTCACATTTAAGCGAAGGCCTTAAATGTCGGTTTCGGTCACCATTTCGGTATTGACCAAAACAGAATTTCGATGGAATTTCGGTGGAATTTCGACCGAAATTTCGGTCATTTCGGTCATTTTTTATATTAGGACCCCCATATTTCGGTCATTTCGGTCATTTCGGTCGAATTTCGATTTCGATTGGATATCGATATTCGACAGAAATTCGACCGAATTTCGCTGAAATTTGAGGCCATTAAGCATCTGCCATGTGATTTCAGGAAGTTTGCAGTTGCTTTGTCCGCCGTGGCCATACCACGGACGCATCGGGAGGTAATGATGGCTAGTAGATGGCGTCTGGCTATGGAGGAAGAGATGACAACCCTTCAGTCAAGACATACTTGGAGCCTTGTCTAAGCCCCAACTGGGGCGTCCATAGTAAGTTGCAAATGTGTATTCACAGTTAAGCAAAATGCAGATGTCAACATTGATAGGCATAAGGCTCGACTGGTTGCACGCGGGTTTACTCAGACGACCTTGGTTTTTTGGGTGGAAGGCACACTACACTACCACCAGACCATTGATTTATGGATCACGGGACTTCTGGCTGGTCTGTTAAATTAGGCAACCTTTAAAAGGTCAGCCAAACTGCACCAACCTGTCATCAGTATGAAGGCAATCTCGCACAGGAGTTTAACAGGAGAATCTCAATTAAAATTGCCTGGGCTACCTTGAATGCAGTGGATAGAAGTTAGAACGTGCTTCTAAGCAGCGCGAAAAGAGAATGCACCAGAGTGGGAACACAACCGTTTGTAAGACAGAGGACGGGCTTCAAGTTGAGGACACGGTCACAAAAATGTAAACTTAATACGGCTTTTCAGAGGAAAACCATTAAGCCCGTAAGAGCAGATCAGATCAACGTATCTGCTAGAGATTTGACACACATGAAGTTATCCTAAATAGAGTCACCAGATTATTCCCCAAATCTACTTTAGCTCACCCACATTGACAAAACCTGCCAAGTATCATAGCCCCAAGGTTCCTTCCTCTTTGCCCGGTCCAAATGAATGACCGCATGCAACTTCTTGTCCCATACGACGTCTTATGTCAGCACATAAGGAGCTGATACAGTCAATGCTGGACTTGGGAATAATTGTAGTGGCCACTGAGGCAACCAGAGTACCACTGACAAGGAACGTCAGGAGAGGCAACTGGATGAAGGAAATCTTTTATCGGCAAAAGTACCCCCATGAACTTTGTTCACTAGTGTTCAAAGTAGATAAAAATGGCCTTTGTCCTTGGCTAGGAAAAACCCAAGGTAGATGAAAATGGCCCATGTCCAGGAAAGGCGGAATTCATCATTGCCCATCTAGGTGCACAAAATCCAAGTGGCCCACAGTGTGTATACTCTCTTTTTCTGTTGTGTTTTTAATCTTTTGCTTTCCCATTTCTGGCTTGCATCAGATGGTCTTGACTCTAGACTTCAGCCTGGGTTTCTATTATCACTCTCCAGATCAATAGTTTTTTTTTCTCACAGTGGCTTGGAACAGATAGTCTGTGTACTTTCCTTTGCAGACCATGTATTAGGCATAACACGTGACAATATATTTACTGCATACATCAATTATGGCACAATTGCACTAACTTTAATGCTAGTTTAAAAGCTGCATGATCTTTGCTGGGATTTCAGCTTTTAGGAGATGGGCTAACAATGAATCTAGCAATCTCTACATGGAAACAAGATATAGTGTGAGATGATCACCGCGAAGAAGATCATTGCAGAAATATGTTATAATTATCACGAATCTGGACATTGTCAGGCCACTTTACCTGCAAGTTGCAATATCCACATCAAAATACAACTCTACACTGGTGGGATCTGTGTTCAGTTTGCCTTCAAGAAACTAGATCTCTTTACATGTTTGGATGCGGGCATAGTTCAATTTATGGGATTATTGTCCAAAGTTGTAAACATTTATAAACCGAGTCTAATATCATCTAGTAGTTGCAAATTGCTGCATGTGTAACCTGCTTTGATCGAAATGGTTGGCCCTTGGACTATGGCGTGGAATCTGGAGATTCATTACCCATGATGTTAGTACAAGTTCTTGTCAGCATCTAACATACCATATGCATTTAAACTATCTAGTCTATGCTTATATGAAACGGGCAGTCCGAACTGATTTATTTATCCCTTCCTTGGTTTGTCCTTCTCCTATCCAAGTGAAAATCATATTACATTCACTTCGTTGTCGAATTTGGATGGATGGATTGCATATTTACAGCTATGAAATGCTGAAAACATGCTCAAATATAACATATATAGCAGTTGAAGTTGTTTCACACACTTTTATGCATGTTTACTATACACAGGACATGACCCGTATTGATACATAAATAAAAGCTCATGCTGAAGCTCACGCTGCAGCTTTCTGTCAGATATTCTGCACAGTTTTTGATTTAAAAAAATAAAAAAGAAGAGATAAGATGCTGTCACCTGAAATTTCATCATGCCCCTGGTTTGTTCTCTTGCAGGAAATAGGGGACTTCGAAAACTGGATGAAGACAATGGAATATGACTGCAAAAACATCACTGTTGCTCTTCACAACATCCACAAGACCTGATGTCATTTTTGTTATTCCAAGTGGGAGGTTGTAAAATGCTCAGGTAAAATTATCTTTTTTTCCTTTCACATCTATTTACTTTCAGGATAGTTTTGCCAATTCATAACCAACATACAGTCCCATAACAATTACTGTTGTGCTGGCTGTCAAAATTTCAAATTAGTTACTAACGACCACATTAAAGTATTGAACATTTTCTGGCTGTGTCAATCGCTACGCATCCTTCTTAGAAGGGAGCTTGAGCTGTAGGATTTCCGGTATCCCTAAGCACTTGCGACCCAATAGAACCCTTTTGTACTTCCATTTACTCTCAGTTTCCATTTATATGGCATGGAGTGGGAATTTGCAATAAAACTCATGATACGATGCAAATTATCTCAGTGAATTTTATTGTTATTTAATTCTGACCCAATGGATCTTTTTCAAATGAAGTTTTCATGTATGCCAGATGTTTGAATAACTATCTTATAGAAGCTAGAGTCTTCATGTTAATTTTGTTGTCGGTTAGAGAAAATTTTAAATATATACCAGATGCATGCGAGCATTTTTGTCCATGTAGCCATTTATGTTAGTTTTACTGAAAGAGGAATGGTAAAAAACATATACAAAACTGGTGCTGCTTATACCTGGAAAAACCCAATGGATCTTTTTCATTACTTCCATGGTCGCGTGGCACGGTGGCACCGCAGCACCTGTACTATTGAAATGGTTCGTCAGTAACTAATGATTTAATATGGAAGAAGTTACCTGTGGCCAGTAGTCGATATGATCTAATAGAGTTGGAATATTGCTTTCTGTTGTGCAAATTGATTTTTAATAACTGAATGCAAGGCTCATTTGAATTATGTGCTGACCATCTTCAAGACGGAATAAAAGGTTTCCTCGTATCACTTTAAACAGTTCGTATATTAGTCTTTTTTCATTAGAGGGTAACTTTTCAGTCTTGATGGCAGCTAGTTAATTTATTTGGATTTCAAATAAAGTTATGAATATCCAGTTATGCTCATTTCTAGATAATCGGCCTTTTTTATGCTATTTAGTTTTTTAACCCTTGACTACACTGTTTTCATCTATAATTATTCTGGTCCATTTCAGTGAAGTGGTGCAGTATTTTATTAGAGCCGTGAATGGAAAGTTGCACATAAGTGAGGAGTACGTTATAAATAAATATGAACATGATGTGGAGAACGCAAACTTGGGCTCTATCCTTACATCTCTATGCCTTGTTTACCTTGGTATGACCACACAGAAATCAGATGAACTTGTGAAATGTTTGCGTATTTTGATCTATTTTTTATCGGATATTTGGTAGCTCATTAGAAGTACGCACAAAAATGTCGGCATAATATGTAGAGGTATCCCTTGTAGGTCCAAAAATTTTAAATGCGGTTGTACTGCCATTTGATTACATGTAGATGAGCTTGTGTATTTAGGAGAATACGAAAAGATAACTAGGATGTTCTCTCCTCATCTTGGTCTTTTTTGGAATAGCTATTTTTTTTCAGGACTATTTTTTAAATATGTTTTTCTTCCCTTAAACAATGACTATTATTTATCCTTTGTTTATACTATTATCGATTCCATAATGACTATCATTTATTCCATAACAATGATTGATTATCCCTCAAGAATAACAAATAAATAAAGAATAGAAATAGATCATTTCATAATGTGAATACATAATAAATCCTCCTGTTATTTATTCCACTTTCTTACTCCACCTTACATAGTGTACGAAACATCATCACACATCAGAAACTCACAAATAGTGAGAATGACATAAAAGTGGGGATGATTATTCGACAATTTGAACTTAAGCATTTTTTATGGTTGCTCAAGAATTCAATTAGATTTGAACCAATATAGGTTGTCCGAGTTAGTATTCTTGATAATTGTCGGGTGTAGGATAAGGATGTTATAATTTAACTAAACTTTGATACTATTTGCATCAATGGATCCTAATTTTACTTTTAACCATCAATTAAATTGAACTAGCCAAAAACTTACTGATGAAAGATCCTAATAAAGGCTGAGCTTGTTGATGAGGTTCGGACTATTTTCATACCAGATAGACGGATGATGATTGTGGCGGCATCGAAGATTGTTAGTGATTGGAAAAGGTGGAATTGCACGATTTACTTTGGAAGATATATTTTTCGACGGTGTATGATTGTGTGAAATGACGCTTCCTTTGGGGAGCTGATGCAGCGTGAACTGGAGATATAGGGCTGCATTTATTTAATTTTATCCGTTAGTTTTATTTAAATAAACGAGGTCGTCTGTGATCTCAATTAATTAGTTAAAGATTTGAATTTCAAATTAGTCGGTTAGTCGGTTAGAGTCAATTTAGGATAATTAGTTGAATTTCTATTTTTGTAATATCATCCCTCCTATATAAAGGGATGATAGGCTAAGAGTTTTAGACAGTTCAGTTGATAATTAAATTTGAGATTTTATCTCTCTCCTCTCCCTTCTCCTTATCCCTTGCCGTGGTCTTCACGCCTTCTCCTCTCCATCCCCTCGTGTTCCCGACGAGTTCTCTTCTCAACCCCTTCAACTTCTTCTACCGAAAAAAATACCACCACTAAAAAGTTATTTTCCGCCATCACGAAATTCCTCATTTGCATCAATTGGTATCAGAGCATGGCTTACAGATCGTCCTCACGATCTGACAATCCGTCTAGACGTTCGCACCGACATGCATCGAAGGACTATCGCTCGTCGGAACTGTTGGAGCATAAGTTGTAAGCGCCTATTGTGTTGTAGCAGGGTAAATGGATCCTGGAGGAGATCCATTTACCCCACCCAGTTGTTTAGTCCCACATCGTGCAGTGGTGGGACTCGGAGGCTCTGGAGAGGCTATATAAGGAGCCCCAGACCTCCTGTACTCATTGAGAAAAAGCAATGCTAAACATGCCCCGTTGAGGGCTTCTCCCGTGGTTTCATCCCGCTCCTCACGGAGTAGGGTTCCACGTAAAATCATGGTGTTCCATGTTTATGTTTCTTGATTCATGCTCTATTTTATCATTTCGCTTCCGCTTCCGATTTTCTAACATGGTATCAGAGCGGGTCGATTCTCGAGGCGTTTTTCTTTATTTATTTTGTACGAGATTCGATCGATTTTAAAGATCCAGTTATTGCTTGAAGATTATTTTTATGAAGTCAAAGTTCTAGGGTTTCTTGTTTGAAACCCTAATTTCAGCAAGATCATGTATTTCTGAAGATCCGAAACCTTTCAGATCTCTCTAGCACGTCGATCTTCATGCGTGCACCCTCCAGATCTCCAGGCGGCTGGCCTCCAAGGTTTCTCCAGCACCAATCGACGATGCGCGACCGCAGGCAGCGGCGAAACAGTACATCACGCGCAGATATCCTTGAGCCCCACTTCTAGGGCTGATCTTCTCGCGCGTTCCTGCCCTTGGTCCTCCCCCAGGCGGTGAAGGAACCCCCGCCGCCCCCTGCGGTGCACGAAGCCTCGTCGCTCCTTACGCTACGCACCACGAGATCTCCTGCCACGAGATCCTCCTCGGCATATCTCCTTCGACATCACGCCTTCGAGCCTCCGTGCGCAGCAGGTGGCGCATCTCGGCGATAGGGCTCCAGGCGGCGCACAGGCGCGCACATAGGCGATAGGGCGATGGCGCACCTCCCCATGCTTAAGCTCCTTCGACTTCGCAGCGGCAAGCCCACAGGCGATAGGGCTCCAGGCCGCACCCTCCTCTTCCGTCGCAGCTTCAAGCGGGCCTCTCAACCGGCGGGGGCGGCGGCAGCCTCCATCTGAAGATGCCCCATCGACGCCGCCTCTCCCTCGCGCGATTCTCCGGCATCTGGCGCTCGTGGCGGCGCAGGTCGAAAGACCCCATCGGGGCCAAGGGTTAATTCGAAGGGGTCCCGCAAGTGGAAACCCTATGTGGGCTATTGCGATATAAAAAAAAATGAAAAGAGGAGAGAGAAAGGTCAATACAAATTGGAGGGAGGCCTTATGTCCAGACCCAGTTTGGGCTGAAGCAAAAAAAAAAAGGGGGAGAGTCCTGGTAAAAAAAAAAGAGAGGAGTTATGTAAAAAAAAAAGAGGAGCGGCTCTGAGGGCTTATTCTAGCCGTGAGTACAAGAAAAAAAATGATGAGTTGTTTTTGTAGGCCCAAATGGGCCAAAGTTAAAAAAAAAGGGGCCGTGAGTTATAAAAAAAGGGGGGGGGGAGAGAGAGTTGGGCCCATGATGGCAGAAAAAAAAATATTCTGTTTCGAAAAAAAAGAGAAAGACGCGTACACCGAGAAAAAAAGCCATACACAGTTTAAAAAAAAAATTTGATTTGCAAAAGCTGAATAAAAAACGAGTATAACGGCTTAAAAAAAATTGACGGCTTAAAAAAAAAAGGAAAAGCCACAAGAAGTTTATTGAACGTTCATGTTTACCCCCTGTTTATCTTGTCTTCTCCCAACATGTCGATGTTCATTTTTCGACAAGTATGGGAGAAAGGGGGAGTATATATGTAGAGTCACAGGTCTATTCAGATGCAGATTTCCAGACCATTCAGATTCCAGACTCTACGGTTGTTCAGACTCGACGATCATTGTTTCCGAGTCTCCAGTTTCAGACATGCACGAGTGTGCGGTCATTGTCAGATGAGCATATGTTGCCATCATTGTCAGAGGTCCCCATCATTCTTGTTGTTGTCAGGCCAGAGTTTTCATGTGGTATCATAGGTACACCAGAGCAGTGCACCATTCTCTGAGCCAGATGGGAGAGACCCAGTTCTCCGACGAGGAGATTTCGGGCATACGTTCAGACTCGATGGTCAGGTTACGAGTCTTTAGTTGACTCACACTCCAGCCCGTTCGTCCTCGTCACCTGCACGGCATGAGAAGCAACGTCCTCGACTGCAGCAATGTGCGCGTTGGGTTGATATTGTCCGTAGTGTCTTGTAGCGTTGAGTTGAGTCTCTGTCTGTTTGTCCAAGCTGAGCATTGCATGCTCCAGCTTGAGGGGGAGTGTTGGAGCATAAGTTGTAAGCGTCTATTGTGTTGTAGCAGGGTAAATGGATCCTGGAGGAGATCCATTTACCCCACCCAGTTGTTTAGTCCCACATCGTCCAGTGGTGGGACTCGGAGGCTCTGGAGAGGCTATATAAGGAGCCCCAGACCTCCTGTACTCATTGAGAAAAAGCAATGCTAATCATGCCCCGTTGAGGGCTTCTCCCGTGGTTTCATCCCGCTCCTCACGGAGTAGGGTTCCACGTAAAATCATGGTGTTCCATGTTTATGTTTCTTGATTCATGCTCTATTTTATCATTCCGCTTCCGCTTCCGATTTTCTAACAGGAACGAAAGCGACGAGCCAACGACGCCTACGACAAAGAGATGATGGGCATACTACTTGATTTCCAAATTTTCCAGTCCAAATGGCGAGAGATGATGGCTAATTTCGAGGCTATGTGCGTCCTATCAAGGTCTTCCACTATCGAGGCCGCTGTCCAGAGTTTTGACGAAGAAAACCTCGCTGTTGAGGAGGATTCGATCGCTGTCCAGGTCATTCCAGAAGAGAAAAATGATGAAATACTTGCTGTCCAGGTAGATTCAGACTTGCAAACTCCCCAGAAATTGATACACAACCCACCCGCAACCCTCTCGCGGACCCCTGCTGCAACCCCAACACCTCCCAGCGCCACCCCCGCGCCACCAACCCCCTCGCACACCCCCACAAACCCGCTGCAGCCTCCTCCCGTCCTCCCAACACAGCCGCCACCACCACCGTATCCCGCTGTCGCCTATTCCGATTCTCCGCCTCTTCCCATCGTCACCTCTACTGCACAAGCCCCCACCCTCGCACCCTCTCCTACACCCCCACCAACCCCTGAGGCACCGCCCCTAAACCCTGTGTTCCCTCCCGCAACCACCCGCTCGGCCCCACCCTTGCCGCAACTCCCCCCCCACCACTCCTGGGCCCACCGCGGTACATCTCCCAATCCCCGTGCCCCTTCCAGCAACCCCAGACCCGTCGTCGCCACCCCAGGTGCCATCACCTATACCCCCTGCCCCCGCCCCGTCAACCCTCCCCACCACCCCCAGACCCATCACGATACACCCCCCACCCCAGATTCCCCTCCCGACGCCACCCTCGCGTCACGCGATCCACCGCCGACACCCCCGCCCGCCGCCGCTACCCGCCATCGCCCCCTCCCCGCCTTTGCTGTCGCCCTCCCAAACCGATTCCGCCAGCACCACCTTAACTCGAAATCCCGCCGACGAAGCCGCAGGAACCTTCGGCGTAGGTTTCGGCTCCGTTTCCATCAGGGGAAGGGAGACCGAGTCCCTCGGACTCGTGGAGTGCTTCCCAAGAAGCATTCCCGTGATGTCAACGACTTAGGAAGAAATTGCAAAAGAATACCCCCTGAAAAACCTATTTGCAAAGAGGCCAAAGTTGATAGGAATTTAAGAAGGAATGAAGGGGTACGAAATTTGTACTTCAACCCCCTGGAGCAGAAATGTTTTACAAAAAGCACTGAAAAGAGGAAATCTGGAAAACCTCCTTATCCTATTAGGATTAGGACCATGGGTTTCACCTATTTATAGACCCCATGGCTTCATTCATTGGACATATCTCCTCCTCTACTCTCCTTGTGCTATTGCTTTGCTATGGATTCTCCAAAGGCCGAGTTGATCGTCATGAAGATGCCCCATCAGTTCTTCGAGCACCATGTCAACGGGATGAAATCCGGATGGACGCCCGCCTGTGCGCCACACCTGCTCTTCCGCCACGAAGCCCACGTCGTCAATGCCCACGTCGCGCATGTATGGATCCCGCCATTTGCTCCACATCAATTCTTCCATGGGATGACCGAGAACGTGGATTCGAATTTATCAACCTCCAAGCTTGCAGATCCAGCAATTCGTCGGGAGACGAATTTTTTAAGCGGAGGAGAGTTGATGCAGCGTGAACTGGAGATATAGGGCTGCATTTATTTAATTTTATCCGTTAATTTTATTTAAATAAACGAGGTCGTCTGTGATCTCAATTAATTAGTTAAAGATTTGAATTTCAAATTAGTCGGTTAGTCGGTTAGAGTCAATTTAGGATAATTAGTTGAATTTCTATTTTTGTAATATCATCCTTCTATATAAAGGGATGATAGGCTAAGAGTTTTAGACAGTTCAGTTGATAATTAAATTTGAGATTTTATCTCTCTCCTCTCCCTTCTCCTTCTCCCTTGCCGTGGTCTTCATGCCTTCTCCTCTCCATCCCCTCGTGTTCCCGACGAGTTCTCTTCTCAACCCCTCCAACTTCTTCTACCAAAAAAAATACCACCACCAAAAAGTTATTTTCCACCATCACCGAATTCCTCATTTGCATCAGGAGCTCTTGCTAGACGGGGCTTTTTGGACACCTGGATCTCTCTTTGATGAAGAGATGTGTTACCACGATGTTATTATTGTTACTGGTTAACAGTAAATCAGAAGGGGGTTTCTTCCAGCCATAGAGGGGGTTCGACAAGGGAGCTTGCTTGCTCCGCTACTCTTTGTTCTCGCAGGGGATGTCCTGGCTATCGTGGTGCAATGAGTGATTTAGTACTGTGGCACCTTGGGCTATGACATTGGGGATTTATCCATTCCGCTATTGTAGTATACGGATACCATTTTGTCTGTTGACAGGGGTTCAGAGGAAGTTAGAGGTATGAGCGTGATGCTTGACATCTTTGGAGAACTCTCTGAACTGGAAATTAATCGTGCCAAGTCCACTTTTATACCTTTTGGACTCTTCGATGATGAAGTTGTGGAGTGTACTTTGATAACCTCCATGCAGTGTGGTCGCCTACCTCTCTGTTATTTGGGATCGCCTCTTTCCACTGGCAAAATGAAACACACAGATTGGCTTCCTGTTGCTGAGAGGTTAGAATGTAAACTGTCTGGATGGAAGGTGTCATGCCTTTCTCATGGAGGAAGGCTGTTTTAGCAGTGATAGCGATGTTCATGTCCTCTTGGTTGCTTCTGGTGGGTATCCGCAGATGACTTGAGGCTTGTATGAGAAGATTTTTTTGGAGCCCTTATTGTAGTGGTTCTCGGGGTATGAAACTGATAAGTTGGGATGTTTGGAAGACATGAATAGACAGCTCCTTCTCAAGTGGGCTGCATGGCTTAGGAGAAGTGGAATGGATCTTGTCTGCCATCTTGTTAGGAATATCTATAATATAGCCTTGCTTGTCTATTCCATCTCGCTCGCTGATTTCGCCTACGACTTTTTGGAAGGATGTCTATGCGGTGATTCATAACTGAGTTCCTTTGTGAGGCCAGTAGTGGGAGAAGGCTCATGGTTCAAATTTTATCTTGATGATTGGACTCACGGGAGGAGCCTTGAAGTTGCACTTCCTTTGTCTGTTTGCATTGGCAGGATATCAAGACGTTTCACTGAAGGACATCCGGGTGGACAACCAATTGTTGTTGTCGTCGTCATTTATCTGTGGTTTCTCGGATCGTCAGTTCTAGGAGTTTATAAGTCTGCTTGGCTTCACGTCACGCAGCTTGGGTCCGACTGCTCGTAAAGATCATTGGGTTTGGGGGGATGACTTTTTCTCAGACAAGAAGGCTTATGTTGCTCTCATAGCCTCGCACAGCTCTCCCGTGGGTCTTAGAGAATGCTATTGCAAGTTTATCTGGATCTTGCTTGTACCCAAATAATTATATAGACCCAAACAGCAATGGGAGCGAACCTTGACTAAGGTCTGTTGGGTGTCTTTATACCTTGGAGTAGATTATGCATGACTACTTTGTAGCTCGGTTTCAGAGGACCTCACTCACCTTTTCTATGAGACAGGTTTGGGGGGCATTGGCTATCTCCCGGTTAGATCATTCCTCTCATTTTACTTTTTGGAATAGCAATTTGGCGAATTTATTAAGAGCCGCCTCAGAAGTTTGGAGACCTTTCACTACACTTTGGGCAAAATCCGGCTCTCGCACAATAATGTTTTTTCATGGAAGGACGGTATTATGTGGAAAATGTAACTCATCTTGCCAGATCTATTCTTGAGACCTGGTTTCTGTAAGTTTTCTATCGTCATTTATTAATATAATATCTAGGGGCGAGCACCAACTGAGGGTGTTTCCCCTTTTTTGATTAACAAAAAGATCCTAATAAAAACTTTGATTTTTAGGTATTAATTCGAGTATTGGACTCCTATCTTTTATTTTCTTTTCTTTTTAAATTACCATAACTATGTTCTATGTAATTCAAGATTTTGATAAATTATGTATGACATTAACATGTTATTGTAATTGTAACAACCTTCGAGATATGGGTGTTCATGGGTCGGGTACCGACCCATTCGTTCGTAACCCACATTGACCCATCCATTACTATATATTAAGGAGGGGATCTTCCCCCCCTCCACATTAATTTTTGGTAGGCGAATTCCTATTTTACCCCTGTTATCCGTTTAATCCCTCTGGTAGAATTCCGGTTTGACCACCGTTTAATCCCTCCGGTGCATGGGCATCCATGTGTCTTTACTATGTACAAAAAGGCATGAAATGGTTTCATGCAAGAGGTCTCCTTTGACCGCCACGTGTGAACCTGAGAATTGCAGCTCTCCATTCACGATATAACTAGGATTTTACCCGCGTTTCACGGCGGAATATAATTGAGTTGATCTGATGCGAAATGAATTATTTGGTTCTAGTGAAACCGTTAAAAAATATAGTAAAATAGTTATGAAAAATTGATATGGTGTGAAATAAATTAATATAATATTTCCTCAAAAGATTAAATGCTTTGCAAAAGATTTTTGTAAATTTAACTCACGAATAACATGTTATCTAAGTATAACATTCATTTTATGCAAATGATTGACCACATACTTTCTGAAGAAAAATATTCTTTCTACGAAAAATATGTTGAATAATATCAGCCACAAATTACTCGTACTAATAAATTTTTTTGTATAAATTCTTGTAAGAAATAATTCAATACATTGTTGCAACAAATCGTTAAACTATAGAGGTGCAACACATCAAACTATATCTCGTAGGAATAAAACTATAAAAAGTTTCAGCAGTAATAAAGTCAATACACTCACATGTTAAAAAAATTAAGTAAACATCATCATAATTGGCTCAAAATATTTATCTTTCTCATATTTTTTTAATATTATTCATTATAAAGTTGGTTATATCGTTAGCATGTATATTATATTCAACAATTTTATTTAATATTTAATATGAAAGATATAGGTACATAAAAGACATAATAATCAAAGAAGGATAAAAAAAGTTCATCGCATGTAAGGGAAATTTCCATTATATATTGAATTCATCGCATGTAAGGGAAATTTCCATTATATAAAAATTCACATTATTAAAGAAAAAAAAGTCATATACAGTTCTAAAAGTAATAGGTAGTTAGAAATTTTAAAAATATCAAACATAAATAAACATTAACCTGAATAAATAATCATTATTACCTCGCTCTTTTTTTTAAAATAATATACCTAGTGAGAAACAGATACTTTATATACATACATATTAGAAGTGCTCAATGGGGTTGCCCTCATGGAGCAACCAACATGGCTGCTTTCACCTCATTTTCACGCTTTTTTTTTGCAAAATATCACCATGTATATTCATCTATATATCCCTCCTATATGTCATTCGAATTTCGTCAGAAACAGAGACTAATATGACCTCCATGTAGAACAGGTCGATTACAATAATGTTTAGACCGTTGAAATTACATGTTCTAGATGTAGGGCATAGGAGTCTCTGTTTCTGACGAAATTCGAACGATATATAGGAGGGATATACATATGAATGTACATGTTGATATTTTTGAAAAAAAACAAAAAAATGCGAGAAATAGGGGTGGGGGCATCACCATTTTTCCATATTCGAAACTATTACGTTTATAATTTAATCATGTTATTGTAACAAAGATAAATGGTTATATAAATATGAAATTTATTAAGCAAATAACACACATATGACAAATATGGGAACTAATATGACAACTACCAAACTGATATAGAACATTACACATATACAACATTGCTTTTAAGAGTAAATTAGCAAACGTGGCAGTAACGTTGGGGAATAGTTGATTTTGAGGTTTTTGCTTGTATATACATCCTGAATATGTAAGAAAAATTATCAAATATGGTGAATAACGATAAATAATTTTTTTAACATGGAAAGTAAGAATACAATATTCACTGCAAAATTTAAAGAAGAAATTGTATCAAACAAACCTGTATAATTTCTATGAAATTTTTGATAAATGAATATTTATCTAAAAAAGCGTTAGGATGCATCGAGAAAAAAAGTGAACCGAACAATTTACATTTAAGCACATACATGAAATAAGAAACAATGAATATGTTCAAATGTCAAAAAAATTAATATGCATGTGTATAGAAAACAGAGGAGTTGTTTGAAAGGGGAAAAATAGAACAATAAAAAAATTACAAAAATAATTTAAGGAAAGTATTGTTACGTATATATAGCACAACTTACCTTTATAAATCAGAAAATCTATTCAATATTTAAAATCAAAAGCAAATTGAATGATATACGAAAGATATTTTCAGTTAGATATTTATGAACTAAGAATATATTCAATAATATTATAATTTATTTCAAATTCAAGGTATAAAATAATATTCTAATCAGAATATATATATTTATTTTAGTTTACCTATTTCATTTAATACGTATTTAATATGCATTGTGTATTTAATACAATATACAATGGTATATAGGTATTTATGCAGAAAGTATCCATGCACATGCATTAAGCAGTAAAGCGGGGGTATCGGTGCAACAATCACAAAGCACACATGCTATCATGAGAGTCGGCCTGCACGGAACCCTTTTTCCAAAAATCACAACGTCAAGGTTTTTTCATGCAAAATACCTTCAGCTCACGTGTATGGGCACGTGAATCCTATTTGTAGAAAGAGAGGGGTGGGGGACGGATTATATTCTATTTACAGAAAGAGAGAGGGAGACGGAGGATATTCTATTTATAAAGAGAAGGTGCGTGGAGGGAGAGAATGGGAAGACAGTGGCGGTTAGCATGAAGAGATGCGGGGGATGTGAAAATCGGGAAAGGGAAAACACTGAGAGGAAGCCACGTGTCAAAAGCTGGGTAAAAAACCCAGCTTTAAATAAGGTATATAGATATGCCTGACTCCTTAGCTTCCTTCCCAATTCCATCCATTCCCGTTCGGCCGGCAAGTTCCTTGTCGTGCTCAGCCAATAGTAGCTTCCCGTCAGTATTCACGAATCTTTGCATGCGACGAACGTATTCGAAGCAGTAGCTGCTCGCTTAACAACTTAAGTAGTGAAATATTTTTATTCACTAAACCAGGCAAGTTTAGGATTTTTTCCAACTCCATTCCCTTACTCATCTCCCAAAAACATCATGTTTCTGCCACTCAGATCGTGTATTATGTTCCCCTAATAATCAGTTTTCATTTCATCATCTCTGGAAAAATCCCTGGCAACACCCACAAAAGCAGCTGTTATATGCTCTACATTTCTCCAATATCATTTATGTTCGCCAAATTCATCTGACGCAGTATCATAAATTGAAACACATTTCACTTTCTTGTGGACTTCATAACCTGGCAGCAACTTCCCGTCAAGACATCGCGATCCTCCACCTGCGACTGACCCCTCTCTGAAGGTTGCACCTGTATACTTATCATGCATGAGCTTTTAGCTTTAGATCCATTAAATCTTGAGGTATAAGCTGCTTGAGATGAAGCAACACCCACAGAAGGAACGATTATGCTCTATATTTCTCCGATACATTTCGCTCTCCAACTTCAACAAGTGCATCAAATGTATTATTATGAATTGAAATAAGTATTTTGATTTAGTAGACTTTAAGTAAGTTTCAGACCGTCGTATATGTAGACAAATACAAATCTATTTTCGTTTCCATGGCAACACCCATATTGAAAATGTAGAATAAGTTATACTTATTGTCGGATGAGTCTTTTTCATCTTGGAAAAAAATATTATGGAAGAAGGAATATAACTTTCATAATCGGGATGTTTATGAATTGCGTGTGCATCACGGATCATAGGTAGAGTTCTTGGAACATAAGAAATATGGGACATAATATTTTTTTATCTAAATGCTGATATTGTTAAATTTTAAAACTAAATATGGATTAGAATTGTTAAATTTTAAAACTACATATGGGTTAGAAATAGAAGATCTACATGCAAGAACAGTAGTAGATCTTCTTATGATATTCTGTGCAGCATGCATACTATCGTTCTTCCAATCAATGGTATAGGACAACTACTTATCTTTCGTTTTATTAGTATAAGATGACACATCCAATATTGGGTGCAACACTTGGAGATTATCAAGACTTTAATTACTATATGCATATGGATTTAATGGGCTGCCCCCTGGGGGCAGCCAATCTATAAATATAGAAGCTACCATGTGGGCACGTGGATTTGTTACTGCTATTTAAATTACATTACATGTCGATTATTAAGCCCTATAAATTTCATAGTTTATTTTAAAAATATTTAGTTAATATGCTGCGCTATTATTACAAATGCTCATATGTGATTCTTTTACATAATCAACCGAACTTGATTTTATATAGATGATTCTACAAATGTCCTCATATGTAGCTCTTTTATTTAGTATTATATATGATCGATATATGGATCTTCTTAATGATTGCGAATATAATGAAACATCTGTGGATCGATCTTCTTAATGGTTATAATGAAACAATTGGTAAAAAATAGTCGTTCTTATACATTTCTCTGTGAAAGATATGGCACCGATTATTGAATTCTTTATTACAGTTTTGATGTTGTGATCATAATTGTTAAATGATCGTTATTCATCACTTTAAATGTCTTCGTCCCCCGTGCATCGCACGGGCATGCGCTAGTTATTATATGGTCATGGGTTGAAACCAAATTAATTGAGTTGGGTCCTCCGTTAGACGGTACTCGAATTATTTGAGTGGATCATTGGTACTCGTGGATACCCATGGAACACAGTGTATGGTGCAATTCCATCTTTTATGTTCAACAAAATGAAATTTTCTGTGCAATACACGTGTATTCAAATACCGATTGATTTGACACATTCCAATTAGGAATGCAAGCATATATGTATATATTCATATCTGATCTGGCAATGACTCGTTGTGACTATCAATGGCGGAAGCTCATTTAATAGCGTGGACAAGTTCATCGATCATGCACATGGAAAATGAATATTGGATTTCTCGTTATTGTTCCTTAAAATTAAACATTTTTGGAGCAAATAGAGATTTCAAACGATGCAATCAATGGTTCGTATTACATATAACTAGACCTGGCCAAATTGCGGGCCGGGCCGGCCCATGGGCCGGGCCGAACGGGCCGAGGTTAAAAAACCTCTGTCCAAAGCCCGCCCATGGGCCCCCATGGCCCATTTTAGCCATTTTTCATTGATTTTTTTAATGGTATTTCATACGTATAAATGATTTTATTAATAACATCTATACTTCATATAACTAATATACGTACTTTACATGTTACTTGACATGTAATTCATTGAATTTTTATTTAAAACTAGTGTCATAAATGAAAAACTTAAAGCATATCATATTAATATATGTATAATTTGACATATATTTATATATTTTTTATTTTTTGCGGGCCGGGCCAGGCCGGCCCGTGGTTAAATTTCGAAGCCCAAGCCCGGCCCATAAGCGGGCTGGGCGGGCGGGCCCCCAGCCCGTTGGCCAGGTCATATAACTCCCCAAAAATAGGACACAACTACTAAGCGGAATCGTTGTGGTTTAACGGAAGCAGCACATATACATGTACATCTCTATATAGCTACGCTCTTAGGCTCTTATCGTAATTTTTATTTACTAATCGAGGTAGTGATCAGAAAACTCGAATGGGAAAAAAGTAGTAGACATGCTAAAAAAACATGCAATTTCAAATGGTTTTAAAAAATGTTTTCAAAATGGTTTTAAAAAATGTTTTCCATTTTAGACTGTCTCGAGTGCCGATGGTAGATCTATAATGCATTTGGATGTTTTTTCTATGAAAATTTAATTATATCCCTAAACCTTAAAAATATGAAAAAAGTACACATAAAGATTAACAAATTCTTGCCTTTCTCTTGGTTGCTCCCAATAGATGTAAAGTAATTTTACGCTTCCACCATTTCAGACTTTCTAATAAGATAGTACATTATTACGAAAATGAAATCCCTTGCGCTGTAAGTAAATATCATATTTATGCATGCTCATTTTTTATAGCTACAAATAAGGATGAGTTGGTGTACCCGATCTAACCTAGGAGCCAAAGCTATCCGCCACCCTTCCAATAAGGCGAATGCAAATGGTTATGTATATATCCATATTCGATTAGTCATTGTATCCAATTTATGTATATTTCGCCTTGTGTAGTTATATCCGTTATAAGCCAGGTACGGATATGGATCACTTCAATATAAAATATTTGTATATGTATATCCATTTTCATATATAAAAAGAGTTTAATGGGATTGTCCCTTGCGGGCAGCCAACAATGGCTGCTCCCGCGCCGTTTTCGACGCTTTTTTATTTTTTATTTTGAAAAATATCGTCATGTATATTCATCACTATATCCCTCATATATGCCATTCGAATTTCGTCAGAATATACATGGCTATATTTTTCAAAAAAAAAATATAAAAAAGCGCCGAAAACGATGCGGGGGCAACCATTGTTGGCTGTACGCAAAGGCAACCCCATTAAACTCATATAAAAATAGACGTATATTTATTTTCAAGCATATATAACATAATTTTACGTATTTTTCATAATATTTGGTATAATTATTATATTGTAAGGGCATTTTGTATATTTATATCATTTATATTATATTTTATCTAATACATACATATTTAAGCTAATTTATAGATCAATTCTAATATAATCCATATTCAGTTTGTATACATTTCACATCCGTATTCGTTTTAAAGGAAACGGTAACATGTTTTTCGTATCAGCTAATATCCTAATCTAGATCCATATCAGGTTTGGGGAGCAAGAAGAAGGGCATCACAAGATTAGGGCATGTGCCAAGCATTACGATCGACCCATGGGTACTTGATCCAAAATACTTTGTTGGATATCCATGGATTTCGGGTCAACCCAAATTGATCAAAGTGGGTAACCATATATCCTACTAACCATGCACACCCTACTTTGAGGTATGCTGTATTTGTTGGAAAAAATTCCGATACATTTATCAAACAATTCCGATTAAAACGTAGATTAGTTGGATTTATTGTTCTAATAGCAAAAAATGGATTCTTGTTCGCAAAGAGTTCTGGTACTGAATTTCAATTCTGGCATCACTGCGTAGCATATATTTTCAGGATATTTTTTACATTTCTACTATTTTTCGGGACCTTTTACTAAAATTTAATCAAGAGGTTAATTACGAAAATTTTAGGAGAATATATTTAAATTCCCAAATTATAATTCTGCATCCCATAGCTGG
This sequence comes from Ottelia alismoides, assembly GCA_037367405.1. Classification (NCBI taxonomy): domain Eukaryota; kingdom Viridiplantae; phylum Streptophyta; class Magnoliopsida; order Alismatales; family Hydrocharitaceae; genus Ottelia; species Ottelia alismoides. The sequence continues at coordinate 114,238 of JAZKJV010001130.1, read as the reverse complement.
GGCCCACGCTCCCCTTTCCTTCTCCCTTGCCCCTTCAACCCGCCAGCCTAAAACCCTCCTTAAACCCTGAAACCCATCGTCCACGGAAACCCTAACCCTATAATGGAGGACGACGTCCCCTCATCCGGCGGCGGCGGCGAGAGGCGGCGCCACCGCGTCTTCAACCCCTATGAGAGCCTCCAGGGGCAGCAGGTCCTCCCCATCCATAGCCTCATCTACGACCTTCCTACTTCGCCGGAAATTATCTTCGCCGAGGTGGCATCCCCCCGACACCGCCCCTGGAATCACAACCTTGCCTACTATACCGGACTCGGCTACCTCGCCGGCGCCACCTTTGGCGCGGCCAAGGGCTCAGCTGACGGCTTCCGCACCGCCGAGCCCGGGGAGTCCTTCAAGCTCCGCACTAATCGCGTACTCAACGCTGGCGGGTCGGCTGGGAGGCGCGTCGGGAACACGATGGGCGTTGTTGGGCTCATGTTCTCGGTGGTGGAGAACGGGATTATTCACTTTAGCGGGGACGAGGGGTATTTGAGCACGATCGCGGCGGGGCTTGCGACGGGGGCGGTGTTCCGCGCGGCGAAGGGCGTGAGGTCGGCCGCGATTGCGGGGGCTATTGGCGGGGTTGTGGCTGGGGCCGCCGTGGGGGCGAAGCAGGTTGTGAAGAGGTACGTGCCGATCTGAGAGGTGGGTTTTAGTTGGGAAGGGCGGATTTGTGGGAAAGTTTGGATCTTGGGTGGTGGTTGGTAAGGTGGGTTTTGCTTGAAGAATAGGATGTAACTTCTGCGGGAGGGTGGATTTGTGGGAAATATTGGTTCTTTATTTTTATTGTTCTGGAGGTTGGTGATAAGATTGGATCTTGATTGTTGTGGGTGTTCAATTTTCTTCTCGGAAATGCAATTTGTTTCAACGATTTAGGTAATAGCTTCTATTATATTGGCAGCTCTTTTGTTAAAGGAAACATTGTTTGGAGATCTGTTAATACGTCTGTGCTGTCTCACTCTTGATTGGTTTTGCATTTTGAGCCCTCGGATAGTTCAGATGCTACTTGCCCTTTGTCAGATGTACTACATGCTGTCCCATATGCAAGTTCAGATGCTACTTGCCCTTTGTCATCATTACTTGGTGAAATAGTGTGAAGATCAATCTACCTTGGAACTAAGGTGTCATTTGAGTAGTAAAAGAGCTTGCCTGAGGTGGAATGCTTGAGTCTTGATTTCCAATTGAATACAGTCGTATCATTTCAGAGTAGTGCATGTTAGCTTCATGCATTCAGTTGTATGACATTGGCTGGGGGTTTATGGGGGTCAACTGGTGTTTTTGATGTTTGGAGAGTTTTACTTTGATGTTTCACGTTACAGTGCTTAATCAAGACTTTGTTTGTGTTAAGTGTTAACTGCAAATGTGTTTCAAGCAAGGTTTTAAAAACCGAACCGGGCATCAAACCAGCTATGTATCGGTTTTTGGTTTTTATGGTCGGACCAATGAGACTGACCGGTCGAACCGGTGATGACATCAGCAGTTCAGAGAAACCGGAAAAGACCGAACCGCTATATTGTTAGTTTAGTTCGTACGGTTCAATCGGGTCGAACCGAGTTAGACCGGTATATCATACAAATAAATACGAAAAATACTACATCATATCTTTTGAGTATTTGTTTACTCTTGTCCTTCCAAGTTTTCCAATAACACTTATACCGTAATTTTTAATACAATTACATGCGTCTCCTATATTTTTACAAAATCAATAGTAGTAACCTTTTATTAGTACACATGTGCTCTCATTTTATACCAACATAAGGATGATATTATGAATTTTTTAAAGAAAATATAGGAGCACAGTGAAATAGCTTAAAAGTTAGGGGTATAAATATTCTTTAAACTCGAAAGTGCATAATAATCATATTTCATAAAATTTATATAAATACATATATGCGATGTAAAAAATTAATAATTTTAAAATTATTTAAACTCTGATTAAGGACAAGTATTGTTAATTTTTTACTTCTCATAGTATGATTATGACAATGTCTTCTTCGTTTGTTATCATAAGTAGACAACCTCATGCATAATGTGGAAAGAGAGAGACAATACTCACATGGTAGGAAGGAACAAGCGATAGTGAGTCATTGGCACATGTGAAGGAGAAGAAATAAAGTGATACTATACTATGGGTTACAATGAGATTAGATTATGAATAATTCTGAAAAAGTTTGTATTTTGTTAATTTATTGGAAATTATTTGTGCATTCTTAGGAATCCCTCTACCTATCTATCTGACTTTGATATGAATGGGCTCATTTTTTTGTCAAAAAATGGATGATTGAACCGATGGTTTGGTTCAATTGGTCCAACAGGGTTTAAACGGTTCAACCGGGTTTTGACCGGTTTTTAATTTATGAATAAAAACCGAATGGTCGGACCGTTTTGCCTCCGGTTCTTGGTTTAACTGGTTCAACCGGCCGGTTCGGTTCGGTTTTTAAAACCCTGGTTTCAAGACATTAAAATGGTGGTCAAAGTATATATTAGTATAGATTGTGATTTTACTCTGCCCTTGCTTCCGTGATGACCATCTTAATTATGCTAAACTTTCGCATGGAATGTTGCTACTTTTCTGGTGCCTCACCCTTGAAATTGGCATTGGTGTTCTGGTAGTTATATTCTTTCGATGTTATATTATCCTAGACCTCTAAAATGGTCGTTAAAAATTATTCATTCAGCAAAGCAGACATAAGACATAAAACAGAAGTATGAGTGCTAATCGAATTGAATACCTTCAAAGTCACCAATATTCTGATTCAATTCATTATAAAAGTTTCGAATCCGAACTCAAATCGATTTTCAAATGAATTTACTAACTTAAATTCAGATTTAATTCATTTTGAGTTGTGAATGATTCAAATTTGATTCATTATTTCAAAATTGAAATATTAATTGACGTTCTAGAACTTATATAAATAATATTATATGAAGAATAATATAATATGAATATTTTATTTTTATTATTATAATTTGAAAGTATATTATTAAGATAAGTCGAAAATTATAAAATAAAAGAAAATATCAAACCAATACAACACAATGGATAAAAGTAACTAATTTTTACAATTATTATGCGTCTTTTACAATCTAAATATATTCTTTTTTTCTATGATGCAGAAATGTATAAATACAATATAATTATATGAGCATATCAAAGAGATAGAATATCATTGACGAAAAAGCTGAACACATTATAATTGTCATTGCATGTTAAAGCAAGACAAGATCAAACTTATATAGAAAGTTAATACAAATTAATATTATTATTTGAAATAATGGGAATTGTAAAAAATAACGTAGCAAGATAAAACATCTTCATTAAGCGTGAGGATCTTCAATATCAAAAAACTAAGACATGAAAATGAAATGTACTAATTTTTAGTGTACAAAGGAACAACTTAAATTATTGGGATTTTTACCCAGCAGACCCTAAAATCTTTCAAAATTACCTCTACAACCTTTGAAACATCCTAATTCCTCCCCAGACCCTGTAATCTTACCAACCCTTACCCTACAGACCCTGCGGTTAAGCCCCGTTAATTTGCCCGTTAAAATTAACCTGATTCCGTTATGTTCATTTATATTATACCCATTTTTTTATTAAATTTACGTTGAATGCCACTCCATCATCCGAGACCTGCCCCCTCTCCGCGTCCCGGCGATGCTGCTCCCCCTCTCCCCGCATGACGGCGATTGCTGCTCCTTGCCTTCCCCCTCCGACGCCGACGATGGAGGTGCCCCCTCTGCCTCTGCTGCTTGCCCCCCACCTCCCCCGCCGACGATGGAGCTCCGCCCTGCTGCTGCTTCGGCCCCCTCCCGATGGAGCCCCCCCTGCCGCTGACGATGGAGCCTCCCCCCCCCCCCCTCCCCGATGGAGCTTCGCCTCCCACCCCGATGGAGCTTCCCCTTCCACCCGTTGACGAACCCCCTCCCCCCCCTCCCCGCACCCCCTCCCACCCGACGACGAACCCCCCCTCCCCCCGGCGCTTCGCCCCTGCACCCCCCTCGATGGAGTTCCTCGCACACCCATCCCGCGCCTCCCACCCTCCCCGATGGAGCTCCCCCCCCTCCCCGATGGAGCCTCTCCTCCATCCCACCGACGATGAGCCCCCCCGCTTCTCCGCTGCTTCGCCCCCCACCTGATGCTTCGCCCCTGCACCCCCTCGATGGTCCCTCGCCCACCCATTCTGCCGACGATGGAGCTCCTCCTCCAACCCGACGATGGAGCCTCCCCCCACTCCGCTACTTCCCCCCGACGATGGAGCCTGCCCACCCCCTGCCGCTGGAGTCCCTCCCTCCTGACCGTCGCTGCTTCGCCCCCTTCCCTGCGCAAGAACGCCTGCATGATTTTTTTCCTTTTTTTTATTTTGGCTAATCCTCACCGTTCGATGGTAATTGGTTAGGTTAACTCAAGACTAACTCGGGTATTTGACTCGAATATAGTTAAAATTGACGGCATGGTTTGTTGGGTAAGACGGAGCAAGATTACGGGGTATGGGGAGGAATTACGATGATTCAAAGGTCGTAGAGGTAATTTTGAAAGATTATAGGGTCTGCTGGGTAATAATCCCTAAATTATTTTGAGAGGAACTTGTATATTACTCATGTGATGATAAGTGTCACCTTGACAATGATAATTATCATGGATTGTCATGCAAGCAAAATCAAAACAACAACAAAGCAAATGAAATATATCTAGATAAATTTTGAATTGCAACAAATATTTAGAAGGAACTCGAAGTAGCAAAAGCATCATTTTCACGTGCTAGGAGAAAGACCACTATAATCTACCGTGTGTTTTTAGGATCTTTAGTAGATAATGAAAGGGAGAATGGAAAAGACAATATGAGGAATGTGGGAACATGAAAATAAATGTGTGGGTGAGGATTTAGAATAATAATCTTAAACATTTGATCTTTCCTATTAGATTTAATGACTAACATGTTTTACTCTTTTATATTCAATATTTAGTCTTTAACTAATAGGATTATACCTACTTACGTATACATATTAAATCGGGCATGGCTTAGAGTTCTTTGTATCCTCTCAATGCTTTAAAATTTTTGAGTATCATGTTAATATTGATTATTGTACTTATACAAAGCAACTCATACCTAAGCTACTGTCACTAGGCGAAAATAATAAGTAAAGATAGGAACTTAGATGTTTCGTATAACCAATGCATGAAGGATCCGCATCTCTAATTCATAACATATTTTAAAACCACTTGAACTTAGTTATAAAGAGAAAAGGAAATTGATTGGATCTCATTAGGGGGCATAATGTTGCATATACATGTCGCACATTGGCATGTCATGTCGGTGTAGTGTGGGATATGAAAATCATTGGTGAATGCTTGACATGATAAATCATATCAATGGAGCATAGATATGATATAAGTTTAAAATTAACCACTTGATCATTATAGTAAGTTGATTTGAGAGTATCTTTAGTTGCTTGCACATGTTGTGCTTAGTAATATAATGCAAATGTTAAATCTTTTAATGTAAATTAAACATAGTAAATAATTTAATACATATTCATATATTCTTTTATACATTTATTTATTTACAAATGAATTCGAATAAGCACTTATTAATCTTTTGATGTAATTATTCTATAATTTCTTGCACAAGAATATTCAAAAAAGATTCTAGTCGACCCAGAGTGGTTGTTACATGTATATATGTAAATATACATGTATTATACACATGTATATGTATGTTTATATATATACATGGATACATATATACATTTATGTGTATATATATATAAATATCGAATAAAATTATTACCGAACGGATTCGGGTTAATTCAGATTCAATTTGTTTGGGAATCGAATCCGCAAGTTAAATTCAAATTCAGTTCATTTGGTTTCGAGTCGAACTTTTTTCGAATTTTTATCGAACGAATCATAATCAAATTCGAATGATTCAGTTTAATTAACAACCCTAAACAAAAGTATTCATTTGCTCTCACATTCCTGAGTTAATGCTATCGAGCTTTCATCATGAATTACTAAAACTAATGCTTGAATTGTCAGCTATATTGATTGTGAAATGGTGATATGTGTGGATAGAGGATGTTAAGTTGGTTGCATACCGCCATCTTGACATCAATAAGTTCAACTTATGAACTTTGGAGGTGCTTAGGTTATGTATTGTCAGTGCATTCACTTTCTGTTTAGCTTCTCAGTGCTTAGGTTAAGTGTCTTCTATGTATGATATGTGAATTGCCCTTTAAACCAAAGTTTGAAAGTACCTTGTAAATGCTTCATATTATTATGCATTCCATTTCTTAAAGAACTACAGTCTATGGGGTTAAAGTTTGAATTTTACATTGTCTTGGGCATTTATGTATATGTCGTGCTTCTTCCTGTTCACCGATTTACCTTACCTTTGATCTTCTGTTATGTCTTTGCTTTGATGCATGATTGTGGTAATATTAGGTTTTAGTTTGGTGATTTAATGTGTATATCGAGGACTTCATAAGGTTATTCAGATATATGGTCTATCTGTTTATGCTACCTAAGTAGGTCATTTGCACCAGGAACCGAAAAGCAAATGATATGGCTATGCATGGGATCATCCCATCTCGTCTTTCTCCCTTCATGAAAGTTGGAATATTACATAGACTTTAATAAACATAAGGAGCTTTCTCAAATGCAGGTAGACCTGGCCAACGGGTTGGGGGCCTGTCCGTCCAGCCCGTTCATGGGTCGGGCTAGGAGATTTGGACATGGGTCAGCACAACCTGACCTGCAAAAAATAAAAATATATAAATATAAGCTGAATAATATATGTATTAATATGATACACTTCAAGTTTTTCATATGTGACACTAGTTTAAATAAAATTTAATAGTTTACATGTCAAGTAACATGTAAACTACTTATATTAGTTATATAATGTATAAATAGCATAAATAAAATCATTTATACATATTAAAAACCATAAAAAATTCAATGAAAAAAGAACGAAATGGACCATGGGCCGGCCCATGGCAGGCTTTGGACATATGTTTTTGAACCTGGTCTGTTCGGCTCGGCCCATAGGCTGGCCCGGCCCGAGTTTTGGCCTAGTCTAGATGCATGCAAATGGATGTGGATGCAGATATAGTTAATCAGACATGTAGATCTACGTTGCCATTGCTTTTTCATGGGACAATGTATTTCGAAGTCCTTGCGATTACTTTTTCATGGGATAGTTTATTCCGAAGTCTTCTTATCTCAGGATAGGGGAGTTTATCTTGCATTAACTATGAATAGATAATAGAAGGCTTGCTATTTAACAGTATACATGACCTATATGTCAATGCCAACCGATCTCACGGGGTAATAGTTCATCAGAACAGAATTAAATAAAATAAATAAAAATTGAAATATTTCTATATGGATTACGAATTGCCTGGGACTCGAACTCAGAATTTGTCGGATGGAGTAGATAATTTTTTTTTACTGCAAGAAAAAATCCGTCCCCAAACCATGCTTGCATTTTTCATTGTACATGACTTTCTCTATGTACACATCTAAAATTTAGATTTAGAAAAAAAATATAAGAAAGTTGACTACTCATTGATAAACACTCTTTCGGTGCTCCTTTTCCTCTCAGCGAACCCTAGATTAATTGTTATTTGGCTATCTGTCTTTTATCGCGGTAAGGTGATTGTGGAAGGAATTTATCCCAAGTTAACAATGTTTTTGGAAATTTAGATTGATGTGAATGTGTTTGAATTGTTCCATATCGAGAGGAAAACCAAATTCCATAGCTCTTGGAGGAGTATTTATATGGTAGAGTTAGTACATGTCTAATCTTACAACCCATTCTTATGGAAGGGCTAGGGATGCAAACAATCAGATATCATTACAAATATATGTGTTATCATATAATATTTGTTTTCAAAATCAATATGGATGTAGTTATCGATATGAAAATTGTATTACCATATCTTTAAAAATGGATACGTCTACTAGTAGAAATACCCTGTAGATTCGCTTAAAATACATGTATTTGATAACTTACACATGATATAAGTATATTACATGTACAATTTTAAATAACTATATCAAATATGGCGAAAGAAGTTTTACAATTATGATACAAATAGTTAAAATAATTCTAAATTAAAGTTGATATAATGAAAGTGATATCTACATGCATTTATTTTAAAATGGATGCGAATATGAATACCAAATTTTGTATGCCTCGTTTTAAGCATGCAAATAATTGTAGAACTTTCTTAAATGAAGCATAGTGTTCACTAGAACAAATTGATTCTACAACGACTTTTATTTTAAATATGCTAGTATATCGATCAATGTTAAAATGAAATATATTGCCAATGTAATATCTAGTGCTGTATTATTAGCAAATCTCCATATAACAACGCTTAGCCCTCGTTATTTTTCCAAAAAGCGGAGTTGATCGACAATAAAATTTGAATTGAAAAATTAGTGAGCATTATCTCAAAATTTGAAATATAGCAGCAGATAAGTTTTGCTAGTTGCTAATGAAATAACAATGGATATGACATACGTCGCTAACTTCTATTATAAAAAATCATTTAGCAACGGATGACATTCATCACTATATATTTAAAATAAACAACATAGCGATGAATTTAAAATAGACGCCGTTATAGATCCAATTTATTGCAGTGGTTTTCTTCATGAAATGCTCACAAACATTGACTTGATATAACATGCTTGTAGTGTAGATAATTTTATTAATATATCATTACTATAAAATCGTGTCACTTATACTCATATAATGAATAAACGGCAACCACATAAACCTATTAAGTAATCAGCGCACATATACCTCCAAAAATAATTTAGGTAATTCAAAATCATAGAACTTAGGTTCCTCTTTGATCTCCTAGATAGGATGACCAAATTGACCGTCCCCTCTGATCTGCCAGGCTAACCTCACATGAGCCCCTTTATTTTCAGTTTCATCTCACCTCTCGTCAACCTTTTTGTCCGTCGGCTCCTAACGACTCCCTCTTCTCCCTATCTAAGCCCTCACCTCTCATCTGCTTGATATCGTCCCGATGCCCTCTTGTTCGTGTAGTCTTCCTCATGTCGTGGTCATCCTCCCTGGCTGACGCGAGCATAATGGCAACCTCTTTGCTTCACCATGAGAGACTTGTCTTATATATGCGTAATGGAGCATAATTACAAGTAGAAATATGCAATGACAAGTTATACGAATATATATTCGTATAACTTGTCGTCACATCTTCAACATTTTAAGTCAGTTTTTAAAACTAATATTTTCGAAGACATTAATTGCATCAAGCCATGTTATTCAGATTTGAATGTGATATTGTGACCACGTAATGCAAGTTCGAACAATTAACATTTCCTCTAGCTTCATTCGACATACGAATGCGTTTAGTTGTTGACTTAGCAAATGAAGTTAGTATCTTTCGTCCAAATCAATATCAATGGATGTATTCAATTAAACAATAATTACGAGTTTGGAAAAATGTTGTGCTCAATAATGCACAATATAAAGGATGTATTATTGAGTGACATCTTTACGGATAATGTATTAATTTTTGTGACATGTATATAGAAGGAAGCATTGTTTGATATGATAGATCTAAAAAAGGATATGGTGATTTAATTGATGGTGAAGATTACAATAGTTCATGAGTATATCATAAATGCGGCACATCAATTTTTAAAAGAATCAGACAACATATATTTTATAAGGAGAGAGATATCGTATACTATTATATTTTGATGCAGGTAAATGATATAGATTAGATATTCAATGAATACAATTCATCATGCAATCGAAGTAATCATAAGTCTAGTTTCATTCAATGGTTTAAACTTATTCTGAAGTTAAAAGAATTGCATAATAGCATATGGGCGAAGGATATGGATACTCTCAAATGCACTCCGTATTCACAGTAGTATCACATTCTAAATATATCGTAAATAGTTTCAGACTAAAAAATAAATTTATTGATGAGATGAAAGCAACACAAATATTTGGAGTTATTGTAAAAGTTTAGCATAGTTCTAGATAGGATGGTCATTACGATGAACTCATTGGTATAATAAGAATTAATATTACACAAAAACTCGTGTTGTTTTATTTTTAAGCGTACGTGGCTTAACATTGGTCGTGAATGAATTGAATATCGAAAAGATAAAAATGATTTTACCAGTTTAAAGCAAAGTGGGAGATTAATACAAACGAGTATTAGGATGGATCCTATGGCATTTATATGATGTGATTGACTATGATGTTAGATCCAATCTCCTCGAATTTTGCAATAATATTGTGAGTAACTACAATAAGAAATGATAGAATTTTTTGATTTAGTTAAATTTTAAGCAATTATTTAGAAAATTCTATATAAAGATGGTAGCTCCACATCAAATATAAGTGTGAGAGATGTCATTTTCAGATCCTATATGTCTTCAGACCATGATGCCACCACTTCTGTTATATGGAGGGATCCATCTAAGTATAGGGCTTTGAGTTGTCTTCCTTCTCGAATGACACCTCATATTTGTATCATCAGTGCTTGGTGATGCAAAGGACAAGAACATGACACAAGTTAAGAGTTATCTTAGACAAATAGCTCAATTTTGTGCTCCTACCACCATACATGATTTGAAGCTAGTCATGTAGAATGTCAAAGATGTGGTATTGTGAGATATGGGGGTTTAGTAAATAACTTTATTTTTATGTTAATTGCCATGCTATGTAACTTTTTATACATATCGTTATATGCTTTCTTTTAGACCAATTTCATGTGAGATCGCTGCCCTAAAGTGGATGCTCAAATATGTTTTTTTGAAGGAAAAAAGGTGCAATGCTGTAAAGGTGAGCACCCAAAAACTTTATATTATGTATAATAATTACAAATACCAAGAATCTCGAAGGACTTTAGTATGGTTATATAAGAACACTCTCAATATAAATCTCTCTCCTCGAAAAACAACCCCATTCCATGCTAGCCAAACTACCTGTAGGGTAGCTGCGGACCGGATCTTCAATGAATCATGCATACTACCCAAATCCCAACTGAATCTTAGAAGGATCTGAAACCCTTCATAGAGACCCCAAAAGAGAAATCTTCACCCAAATCTCTCTCGATGTTTAGCATGTAGAAAACAAATGATCAATATCCTCCATACCTTCTGTGTAATGTTGGCCCAAATTACTAAGACTGGTTAATAGTTTGGTGCTGCATGCACTAGTCATGATCTGCACTCTACCCAGTAGCCACATGAAAAACCTGACCTGCCTAGTATCCTCCAAATCCATATCTTCCCCAAGGTGTGCATGGCTATCCTTGGATCAAAAATAAATGAGGCATAAAGAACTCGTATGCCTTCTTCATCAGGAAGTGACTGTTCGTCCATGCCCAATGGTCTCGACCAATCAAAGGAACCCTTACCATAGAGATCAACTCCCTAAGGCCAAGTAGATATGTTTCTTTGTTGGTCAGTAAGCTCTTATCAGAGTTAGAGTGACCATTGTCCCAAGTCTCATCCACCTGTAAGAGACGATCTACAACCACAACAAACAATCATGGAAATCGATCATAAAGAGTCCCATCTTTAGACCAATCATCCACTCATCACCCAGACAAGTCCTCAATGAAGATTAGATCTGATGAAAGATAAAATCCGCCTCCATAAGTTAGAAGGTGTAGTAGCATGACCGGATCTCCTAGAGAGAGCCCATGAAACACCATAGATCTTCCGCAACAAAGAACAAACAATGTATGTGCCACAACCTATGTGTGCTATCCACTTTACTAAAAGGGCCATGCTCACCAGGTCCATCACAAGAACACCCAGTCCTCCATCCTCTTCAAATAGCATAATCGTCCTCCACGAAACCAAGGAGACACACAAAGAAACATGTGTTCTTGACCAAAAAAATCATTATATCAGATTCTCCATGCATCGTTGGATCCGCATCGAATGAAGCTAGACGACAAAAAGAAGATTGGGATGATATATGACACTAACTTTCAAAAGGACCAATCGCCCCTCATGAGCGGGGCACGACAAACCGCAGTCTTCACTCAATCTGCTCCATTACTGATATCTAATCTGCATGCAGAAGGTGTCCACTAATCAAAGCTTAGCCGTGTATCGTTGTTAAAGAGAACTATAAGTAAATTAGTTTTCTGCATTTTTTAGATATATATTCTTATTTTTAGTATTTTGATTCCCAAATTCCTTTTGAGTAACTTCTTCAGAGAGTATCTCCTAGTGTTGATGCAACCACAATTTCAACCCCCCCCCTGTTGCGATGGTAGTTTGAGGGAAAGACAACCACCATGATTGTTTGCAATGGATTCTCGAGTAAAGAGTGAGCTTCTCCTCTAGGATCCGACACGTGCATCAGAGCAAAGCGACCTTCCACTTTGTTCGATAGACCCACGAGTATATCCAAGAAATCTTGAGCAGCTGGTTTCATCAAACAATTAAACATTTTCGGAGCTCTATGACAGCAGGACCGTGGTTGAGGAAAACCCTAGAATCTTCAACAAGGCAAGATTTGTTTGGGTTGTTTCACTACGGGAATTGCGCTAGGAGATGGAGTAGAGTTGAAGGATCTAGTTGCGCATTGGTAAAGGGAAGAACATTTTAACCGTAGATTGATAACATTATTACATTAATATGCAAGATTATTACGTTAATATGCATGAATGGAATCCGTGTCTTCAAGTGTTAGAGCAAGTACAACTGTAAGTAACCAATCTGTATTGGGTCATAGTGCCGCATCTACATGCAATAGAATATGTAGTGGTGAATTGAATGGTGGTTTAAATCGTCATATTTTTTACCACATTTCTATTTCCAACATACAATTAATATCAGAATCACGAATTAATTAGCGTACTTAAAGTATTAAACATGCACATGCATAAGAAACAACTAGATAAATGCAAGAAGGACGGAACACATGATATTGGAGTACGTAAGTGCTAAATTGGGCTGATCCGACCCGAACTCGGCCCATTTTATTTGGGCCGGGTTTGGACTTGGTCATAGAATTTGAAAATAAAACAGGCCAAGGTTCGACCTATTAACCCATATATTTAAATGGACTTGGGCCGAGCTAGCTCAAACTTGGCCATACCCGTTCCGATGACTAACCCTAGTTCACCATCTCAAAAATCCACAAGAAAGAAAGAGTTGGACAAAACATTTTTCAGCTAAATTGAAGAGTTTCAAGTCATGATTAAGAGACACACAAATAAAAAAACAATGACGTAGAAATGCACTAAGAAATTGTGCATTTTATTTTTTAATGCAAAGTAATGGCGGCGGTTGTACAATTATTCAAGGTATTATTTGCAATGACAATGGTGATGACATGGAAGATGACGGCGATGGGATATACAATGCTGGATTGTATTGACTTTGTTCAATTTGCTTATAAAGAGACTCGCGTATAGTATTTTTTTTAATCATGAAAGTATGCTATTGGACTATTTTGTATTTCAAAATATTATCTCTGTTATTATGAATGTTTGATCGTTTTATTGCTTTTAAAGTTATATTTTACATGTTTTTAGCTTATTAGTGAAGATCGTAGCTTATTATAGTGAAGATCGAGCCAAAAGCAAGCGATGAGGCCAGAAATATGCACCATATTATGTCGAAGTAAACCAACATGGATGGTCGTTTAACCTTCCCAATAAGGTTATCGTCCCGTCCCCTCTGGTCAGCGTAAGAAAACAACAATTAAATAACCGTCTTGTAAAGCTTACTGTATCTACTCTAGACATCCCACATCCTTGATCGGAGGGGATGGTCACAATTGTCCTTTCGATGAATATGAACAGTAGGCCACTTTTGCCATCATGTCTTATCAGATGAGAAAATATCAGCGGAGACGATAGTTTTACCATCCCCACCATTCGGAGGAGACATGTATTCCCATTTGAGATGATTTACGACCGCCGCATGTTGTACACTTGTTTGTAGTGATGAGAAGAGGAGAGCAGATCCTCTGTTGTACATCAGAGGACTGCTGTAAAACCCTCGGCCGCCTGAGTCGCTCGATCTTGATAGAGCGGTTCAGATGAATTCGCATGGTAAGAGCCCGCAAAAACACCGATTTCGTGCGAATCGCTTAACCAAGATCGAGCGCCTTGGGCGACTGAGGGTTTTAGAACAGTTGTCTGCAGTACAACAGAGGATCTGCTCGCTGAGAAGAGCTGTTGTCGTTGTTTTGTTTCTCCTCACCTCGCTCCGCTAACCTCCCATTATCTCCTCAAGTTAACCGTTTTCTCTCGTTGCCTTATTTGGGTATTTTGTATGTTCAGTACATGCATTTGCTTCGTCATCTAGTAGCTTGACCTTCTATGGAGGGGGAAGGATTGGGGAATGGTGGAGTGGTTGGGAAGAAGGGAAATCAAGGAGTATAAGAGGGCATAGAGACTGGTAGAAGGGATTACAATCAATTCCTTGGATATATATCCACTATATCCGCTAGGAAAAAACTCATATTGTCACTATAGTTATTGGGCATTTCCCAATAGTTTACACCCCTTAGGAAATCCATGATATGCTGTGTTGATGCCAATCATACCCTCGTTCAGGTCAATTTTTTTTTAAAAATTGGTGTTACCTTGACCCTTCCTAAAGGAATATTTAAAGTAGAATTACCACCTAAATTTCTCAATATTGAGCTTTGACCCATTCTCGAGGCAACAGTGAATGAAGGAGAAGATACGCACCCAACAACTCAAGGTCAACTGACCAGACGCAATATTATAGTAGGTGAACTTTTTTTTAAAAAAAATAATATTATTTCTGTTGGAGAATGTAACAGGTGGGTAATTGGATCTCACCAAAATCCAATTACCCCACTCATGTTTAGTCCCACATGGATGAGCGGTGGGACTTCGGACTGTCTTTGAGGCTATATAAGGAGTGCCATACCCCCTGTTACTCATTGAGAATTCTAATAGTATATCCGCCCCTTTGAGAGCTTCTCCCGTGATTTCATCCCGCTCGTTAAGGAGTAGGATTCCATGCAAATCTTTGTGTTCTTGATGTTTATTATTTTGTTTATTGATTCCGCTTCCGGTTATCTGATTTCAACAATTTCCAGGCACCAATCAAGTTGATGCTGCACAAAATGACCATCTCATGATTGTTTATTTACCAAGGATAAATTTCGAGTGCAAGTAAATTCCACACGTGAAAAAGGAGACACCAAAATCACGTGAAAAAGAAGAGAAGCATTTGTTTTTTCCTCGCATATCGAATTGGATGCTCTAGGTTTTTGATATGTAAGATTATGACAGCAGAAATGAACCAGATTCCATAACAAGGAGGCCAACCCCACATTCCAACTAACACAGCACATAAACCAGAATAACAGGATACACGAAAATGGATAATATCAGATCACAATCAGTAGTTGGTTAACTTCGGGCGTTGGCTTCTCTGTTCTTCCTGATGGATTCCAGTACTGCTTGCTTCACCATCTCAGCATCCACATTCTCCACTTTCCGTCATTCTACATCAAAATACAAGGACATTATCAGCAACATGTAAATATACTATATTCCTGGACATGCTAATAGCTACCCAAGCAAATTACTGTATAATAAGCAACCAAAACTCTGTGTAATATTCAACTCAAAATCCTGGCTCGACCACCGGTGAGATCCGTCTTCGCCCGACTTCAGACAGATCGAGACCTTGGCAGATCGGGTAATCGTCTGTAAGCGCTTGTTTTTATTTTCTGCCATAAGATGTGGGACTATTCTAACAAACCTTCAGACAAAACACACAGGTCCCAACCCTAATTAGAAGAGAATCCAAAAAATCACGACCAATCAACTTAAGCCGTGCAGTTGGAAGAAGCCAACAATCCAAACCCCATATGCATGCACGTCATCTATACGGGTCCCTTCACCCACATGAGTTTCTGTACTCTCCTATGGAATCCAGCCAAATTTCCGTCGATACATTAGGACCAAGAAAACTTCACATGGACATTATCTTGAGTGAATTCATTAGAGCCAAGTAGGAGAAGTTGGCCGAAATCCGACTCGATGCCGCAGGCTCGACGAAGTTTTTGACTCCCAAAACCTTAATTCATGCACACTTTAAGTGATTATAGATATCGTCAACGA
Organism: Ottelia alismoides; assembly: GCA_037367405.1. Taxonomy (NCBI): domain Eukaryota; kingdom Viridiplantae; phylum Streptophyta; class Magnoliopsida; order Alismatales; family Hydrocharitaceae; genus Ottelia; species Ottelia alismoides. Next base: position 98,059 of record JAZKJV010001130.1, on the reverse strand, counting down.
TTATGTGGATTAAGGATATGACATTCATTGCAAATTCAAAAGAATAGAAGATGTACAATAACATTAGTGCCTTTTGTTGTGACCATGCGAAGTAATATAATGTGAGCACATGTTTAGACAGGCATATGCAGCATGCATATGATGCTCATTCCTGTGATAATTTTCATGTATTTCCGAAAAAATTGTATGTGTTCTATATTCCCCACTGTATACATAGAATAGAATCTGTCAAACATATAATATTACCTCTCCTCCAACAGCCTCCAAGTGGAAGGTGTCCGTGCAGGAAACCCTAGCCTGAAGAACAGTGAGACCCAACTCCTCGAATGCCTCTAAAATGGAGACGAGCAATCCCGTAGTGCTCTTCTCCAAGTACACGTTGATCACGAAGCCCCCGCTATCCAGGGTTTCTACTGTCACCTGCAGGGTACATAGTTAATATATGCATACCTACGTAGGTATATATTGGTGTATAGATAATTAATTACCTTGTGGAATGGACCTTCATCTGTCAGATTTCGGCTACTGCTGGTAATGTCCATGTCCTCGTTCAGCCTTTGAACCTTCTGCTTTAGCTCCATAATGTACTTCGATGCATCCGAAACTATGGAGGTTTTGTTCACCTGTATGTATCCGAATGATGTTACGTATACTCCAAACGTTTTCTATGGGGAAAGAAGATGGGAGTTGAAACTTGAATCCATACTGCTTGAGAGTTGGTGACGGATCGAAGCAACTCGAACTTCTGACGCAAAGAGCCCTTCTTCTTATCTCTAGGCAACATGGTCTTCCTCTTCCTCTCTCTAGAAGCTTAAAGCCTCTTTCTCTTCTCTCTCTCTCTCTCTGCTGGAAGAGTTTGTGACCCCTGAAATCCGAGAGACCTCACGGCCTTATAAATACCTTGAGGTCTCCTGAAATGCCCAACTACCCTTCTCCTACCTAGCAATCCGTATTACGTGAGTATACGTATCCTCCAGGGAGATCTCACGTGGGGAGAGAGAGAGAGAGAGGAAGAGAACAAAAAAACCCTCAGCATTGGGCATCTCATCTCACAGTTTACTTGAAAAGGAATAATAATCAGGAACTTAAAAAGGAATAATAATCAGGCCCTTGAAAGTTGGCTACTTGTTAGCTGTTGTGTTTGTAGTTTCCCCACATGCTTATCAGGAAAAGAGTATGTAATCATACACAGTGGCATGTAATTAAGGGGAGATTGGCGATTGATCAGATGCTGGGATTAAAGAGAGGAATCTGATCTCGTGATCGAAGGGGCTGCTGAAGGTGGACGCACATCTGCGTGCTGTGAAAGCCTCCAAAGAGGCATCACGAGAAGCATTTGGGCGTCACCAGTTTTGTCCGACGCCTCCCTCCCAATACATCACTCGTATCGGCATCTCAGAAATTCTTCCAAAAAGCTTTTTTGGTTGCATTTGGTTGTGCACGGGAAAACGCATGAATCTTTCCATCAGTGCTTCTCAAAGAACACGATATAATTATGATCCATTGCGTCACCCTCTTTTTGCTGGAAGTTATGTGTGTTCTCTATCTTTCTATTTTTAGGGTATGTTTGATAACTAGATTGGGTTGCATATCCTCCGGTGAATAATAGTTGTTTGAATGGTTGGAAGGGTTGGAATGATAAATGTGGACGTGATGCAACATTGATTATGTGTTATATTGATAATTTTAATGTTTATAATATATTTTTATATAATTTTTATTTTAACGTGGTTAAAACTTATTATAGCAAAGAAATTATACGATCCATACAACTAATTCCAATTCATGATTGCATGGATAGAGCAGGGGATATGCCAGGTTAATTACCATGTGGTAACCTGACATAACCCATGACTTATTCCTGCATTCCTAAGTTGGAAGACCACATAATTTGTCTGTTATAATATTTTTTAATTGTGATCGAATAAAAAAATTAACATAAAAATATATTATAATCATTATAAATATATTATTATCAATACCATCGATATCAGGTGGATAGCGATGATGTGGATCACTTGTTTTTCAGATGCAGAAGTTCAGTGGATGCTTGGGACCTGTTTGGAAACTTAACTGTGGTGATAGATGGGGTTACTGGTTTCTGGAAATCCATTGTCACAAATTGGAATGGATCGGAGTAAGAGAGAATTGGCTGGATTGCAATGATCTGGCTATCTGGGTGGCTACAAATGGAGTGCTCTTTAGGCAAGATCGTTGTTATAGTAAGAGTATTGTGGCGCATGCAAAGGCGCTCACTGATAGTTGGTCTATGTAGAATATTTTTTTGTGGATTCAGACACTACTTTATTTTGGTGAATAAAAGATGAAGTTTTTGAGTACACACCTATACAATGGATGCCCTTTTTTCTTTAAAGAAATCATTAAAAGATATAATTAATGTCACATCACATTTATCATTGCAACTCTCTCAAACTCTCCTAATCATCCAAACAATTACTATTTACATGAGTTACTCCAACTCAACAAAATCTAGTTTCCAAACCCCATGCATATATTACCATATATGCCTAGAAATTGACTTGCACTGTACCGATCACACACACTACTCTTTTTTACATGTAGCCATTGCCTATAGCTTGCAAGCTATTGCCTGTAGGCACGTACGTCTTCGTGAATCCTATCAACCCAACATCGATTTGAAAGGGGAATGAAGAGGACAAAATAAAATCGAGTACGAAATGGGAAAGTAGTTCCATCCACTTATGTTCTTTCGCTGACCAGACGTAAGATCATGTTTGGTACCTTGGGGATGGAATAAGGTTTACTCATTACTCTCGCAATTAGACGTAATTCAACCGGATGCAGTGTAGAAAAAATCTCTCTTTTCTATCTTAATCAACTTACATGTTATTGCGAAATTCCTTTATTTATAAGAAAAAAATGGATAAATAGACGATGGCTACAGCACAAAGGAACAAACTTAGTTAGGTCATCTCACCAATCTTCGGATATCATAGTATTTAGCTCCCTACACTTATTCCAATGCATACATATGAGTCTCTATGTATGAAGAAATTGGAATGATAAATTAGAGGTATATAGTTATGAAAATACATGATGGTATTTTCCAAAAAAAATAAAAAATATCACAATATAGGGCAAGAGCAGTCCCATTAAAACCCATATATAGGGAAAATGAGTATACTCCCTGGGAGCATGTAACTTGCATGCTCTCACCCTTTCTTCTTTGTATTTTTTTTTATTTTTTGAAATAAAACTTAGTGAAATTTAGATCATAATGTATCACCAAGATGTCATTCAAAATTCCACTTAATTTGAGACTTTTATCCTCTCCATCAAGATTATCATATTTTAGTGGTCTCAGAATTACTGAAATTGATCTCCTCTAGGTGGAAGTGTTAAGAACGTCTGTGTTAAAATAAATTTGAAACACATATTCCACTTATTATTCTAAGTAAACTCCCCAAATTTCATTACAAAAAAATGTGGGAAAAAAGATGGAAGCATACTCTTATATGCTCCAAGAGAGCATATTCATTTATGTGTGTGTTTGTGTGTGTGTAGCGTTGATCCTGTGAGAGCAAAAATATGTGAGCAAGAGAGCAGTGGGTCTGGATCATTAGATTTTGCTCATAGGACTTATCTGATGGACCTCGTGCCCATTAAGGATGAGATGAACCACTAACCCCATTAGTTAGTTCTTAATCCGACGATAAGTAACTTCAATAATTTTCGTGTTGCCATCATTAATTGAATGCATCAGTATCTTTTGTACTACCATCAGTAATACTGAACGCATCAGTAACTTTCGTATTGTCGTCATTAACATTTTATATCAGTAATACTATGCGCATATGTATATTTCGTATTGTCATTAGTAACTTTGAATCAATTGTAAGTAAATGAAGTAGTTTAATTAATAACTTCGGTCGCACTTACTTGTAACTCTATATAAGTTACTAGAGCTATGATATTACTTATATAAGCTTAGATATATATTACTGAAGCTTGGATATATATTACTTACTGAAGCTTGCATTTTTATTATTGAAATTGTTGGAGATGAAGCGGGCTCTTACTGAACACTACAAGAAAAAGCAGATTTTGCGACCATGAATTTGCTACTTCAGATGGTTCTGTCATCATAATTTCAATAACGACTATATTAGGACTACTTTGCTACCGTATTATAGTCGTAGTGTAACTAAGGACTATTTTGTGACTATTTGTATTCATAATTTGTGGTAGCAAATCTTGCCACCACATTGCTACCACATTGTAGTAGCAAATTTAGTCGCATTATTCAGGGTAAATTTTCTAAAGTTTCCAAGCTTGTGTGCCTCTCCATCCCAAAGCCTTACCAAATTTGTCTCCCCCGCCCTACTGCTTGCTACTATTTTAAAAAAGCAAGAATAAACCCTTGTTCCTCCTCTCATCTTTGCCTCCTCTCCATCGACCTTCTTGGCGTCATCTCCATGTGCCTCCTCATCACATCACATGTGCGTCGAGGCAACACTGTCCCTCTGGCAACATCCATTCCTTCCGTTCATCATAGGTAAATCTCTCTTCTATATGTAATTTGCATCCTTTATTCTTTGCTACTTTATCTGTTTATTTATCCCTGTACGCTTCGTTTTAGTATCACCTGGCGATGTTGGTTTGTTCTATTGCACACACCATCCCAACTAGAACTGGTAATCGAGCCGAAAACATGTTCATGTTTGATTAGAGGTTGTCTGATAGTTCGAATAATGTTCGTTCGTAGCTTAAGGAACTTAACATCAACATTAAATTGTAGTTAGATAACTTAACGAATAGAACATGAACTTAGTATAAGTTCGTTCGATAAAGGTTCGAATTCGATAACAAATATATATCCTATATATACATGTAAGTTGTATTTGCATTACATAAACATAATATAAATATATATTATAAATTTTAGTAAATTTAATATACACAACTTACCTTATTATATACACAATGTATCCATCCCACCTTATTCATATACATTATACATATTTAATATATTTCCCATCATCCTTCCCAATCCACACCACACTTATAAGTCGTAAATTATTTCACATTATAGTTTATATCCTCAATTTCCAAGGGCATCCTACAATTTACCCCATTAAAATTCACAACTCCAATTTTTAATTTTCCAACCCAAGTTCCCCCCAGGGATGGTTTTGGCGCTCAAACCCTTCCCCTTTGATTCGTGATTCCAATTTCCTTCCCCCTTGCGCACAACCTCTGAAACCCTAGGTTCTCACCGTTCCCGCAGCCCATCTGATGGCTGCTACTCGGTCCCTGTCCAGATCTTCTCCGCACTCCTCTCAACCAACGACCAACCCTCTCCACCAACTGTCGGCCATCTCTGCCTTCTCCGCCACCCTCTCAATCGTTTAACATCTCCTCCAGCGTCCAATTGAGAGGTACGACCGACTCCACCCATTTCCTCAATCCCTCATGTCTGCGTTGCAGCGCCCTCGAGGCGAGTACCTGGTACGGACGCGCAAGGTTCCCAAGCGAGCGCTTTATACAAACTATGATTTTATAATGTTCTCCTATTTTCGTTAGCTTCGTATGCCTCCTTCAGCAACATTGCCAGACCCTTTTGTCTCTCTTTAGATTTTTTCAAATGGTCTAGTTATAATAATATAAGTAATTGTATGTGTATGTATGGAGTAAGATAAGTGAAAGTACATATATATATATAATCATATCTGTGACGAGCCTAGATCTTTTTGTGTCCAAAACTACAGGCAATTGCTTATAGATAACATGCTTGTGCCTTGATGTATATAATAATATATGTCACAGTGCATAGGTGCATGCCCGAATATAAAAGGAACCGCTCCCCAAAATGACCCCCGTCTTGTTGGGGTATGGTACGGCAGGAGGGGGTGCATACACGATTCTTCGGCTGGGCTAGATGGTTAGGGGTTTAATAATTTATTTATTTACAATATCTCTTTCTTAATTTTTAATATCATGACATATTGATGTTTACAGGAAATGCGTATGATGCGTGGACGAGGTTCTAGAGGAAGTGGGAGCAGAATGCATCATGATGATGATCGTATTTCAGATCGACATACTCCAGATATCGATGGTATGGTTCCTTATAGTAATAATTTTTTAAAAAATAGTTATAATTCTTACATGCTTGTTTCTACAATAGGTGAGCATAATGAAGATGTCGCAAGGATTGTTTCTTATATGCTTGATACTGGCGTAGAGGTCCCTTAGCAGTATGCGCATTACATTTCTTTGGCAGGAACACCTCCAAGTGTTACACGCTCTCGCCAGCCCACTCTACAATCCTCTACCCATCATCATAGCCCTGACCAATCTCAGATTCCTCCCCAACCTCCTCCACTAGGTTCAGGTCCACCCATTACTTAGGGTGCTTCCCAGCCCCATGACACTCCTCAACGTCAAGTCCCGCCCCCAACTCAAGATCCTCGGAAATACTTGCAATTTCTACCAGATGGATATCTACTTTATAAACAGTTCTTTTAATTACTATATATGCATGCTTATTTATCATGCTTATTTATTTGTAATAAGTAATTTTGGAATTCAGGTACACACTTGATAATCAGCATGTTGTGGCCCAAGCACTCATTAAGGCCTTCCGAGCTATGCAGGATTGCTCGGATTATAGATGGAGTTGCATGACTCTAGAAGAACAAGAGCGAATCTTAAATGATGTTTATGTAAGATTCATTACATGATGTTATTTATTGGTTATTTTCAAAATAATTATTAATAACTGAAAATTGATGTGCAGAACCTGTATGCACTACCACCTGGTCATACAAAAGAAATAGTCGATTTGCTCTAGTAAAGATAACAACATACCGAGTAAAGGACAATGTTTACAGGGCAAGAAAAGCTGCAATCAAGAAACTGGATGGTGCAGAAGATTGGGAGAGAGCAAAATTATGCACGCCAGCGTGATGCACTCCAATGAGGTAGAGTCGCTATTGTGACCTTTTCATTCAAGAAAAATTTTAGAAGAGGTCTGAAGTAGGGAAAATAAATAGAGGGAAACAAAGTATTAGATCACCTAGTGGATCGAAGAGCCATGGAACTGTTAGGCATGAACTGGTATGTAGAAATAACAAAGTTTGGTTTTACATTATCATTTGTAAATTTGTGTTGACGACTATTATGTTGGCAATATAACTTGGAGCTGATAAACATCCTCCAACGTTTATCAAATGGTGGACCGCAACTCATACAAGTGGGGGGTTGGGTTACACTTGAATCAAAGGTGGCGTTGGTACGTTGCTTATCACTTATATATATATATATATTAATTCTTTCATATTAAACTAAAAAAATAATTTGCAGGATCATTACATGGACCTGTATAGAGCCAAGTTTGGTGTTTCCATTTCCGATGAAGAAATAGACTTCAATGATAGTTTATGGAAAGAAGTCATTAGTGAGCGTGAGGTGGTGATGAATCCCTGATTCTCACTCTTTATTCCTGTATTTTAGCTATTTATCTTGGCAAAGCATCATGTAAATAGGTGTAAATACAATAAGTTAGAATTTAGCATGCATGTGTTAACATTGTACAATTAGCATGCATTTGTGCAAAAATAAAAGAATAAAGGAAAAGAAAAAGGAAGGAGATATTTAGAATAAATACATAGTGACCCAAACCCCAAGAGAAGGTCAAGTATTGACCTGATCGCCAAATAAAATAAGTAGAGAGAGATAGGGCTTACTCTATGTGTATATATTACCTATATATGTAAATAATTATTTTGGATAAAATAAAAATAAAAATAAAATATTCTTTCTACCTCCTTGTATATAGTCCTAGAAATTAAACAAAAATAAAATAAAAATTAGAAAAATAAAATAAAATACTCTTCACTTGTACAGAATACATGTATATATGTCTCACTCCCTATTTATCATATACCTGTAAATAAATAATAAAAATAAAATAAAAATAATTTTATACTCCAAAAATTAGGTTGTAAATAAATAAAATACAAAATTAAGGTATTCGTGTAAAAATAATAAAATAAAATACTTGTATGAAATACATAGATATATTATACATGTATATAATACTTTATACAGTATATAGATTAATTTATTTGTCATAAAAATAATTAAAAATCACAGAAAAATAATTTGAAAAATAATAAACATTTTTTATTTTATACACTTTTTATTTTGAAGTCATTTACTATTTTTATTGATTTTATAATTTGTAAATTCCTTTTTTCTGATTAGTCGGGACCATTTGTTATCCTCGGGTCAACGCCCTCTTTCAGGCTTGACCCGACCCGACCCTGTTCACCGGACCTTTTTCTCCCTTTTTTCCCAGTCGGATCAAACCTTCTCTCGATCTGATTTTTCATCTGAGCCCTCTCCTTGGATCCACGATCCTCGTGGATCCCTAGGAAGGCGTGGATCTACCTAGGATTGCACACTTTTGCCCAATCATCTCACACCCCTGGGAAGCCTATATAACATCTCCTTCGACCACCTGGCGCTGCAGCTCGTTCCTCGCTCCCACTTCGACCCCTAGACACCTCCAGCTGAGTGACAGCTGCTCGGAGAGCCCCTTGGAGTTCGGTTTGGTGCAGTGACGACATAACTCACCCTTCGTGGCCGGAGATCCATCGCGAGCAGCCTCCCTGCCTTTCGCAACGAGGTTGAGGCCATAACCTCGACTCCCATCTTTGCCTGGAGCTCAGGAACTCGTTCCAACCTTCAGGTACCCCTCATATACCCCTTCATTTCCCTGTTCGATTCACTCATTCCATTTTTCACTGCCGCACGTTCATCTACTCCACCCCGATCGTCAGAGCCTCATCTCACCCTCATATCCTTATCGATCGAATCCTCGACGAACGCCTCATCCTCCCCCGCGACCTATCTCTCTTGAATAGGGCTCATCTAAGCACAATTGAGCTCGGTCTCCATCCTCCATATACGCTAGAGATTAAATCCCTGCCTCATCTATGCTTCTCTGTGTTTCACTAAGCAATAACCCTCGTCGGAGCTACGCCTCCGAGCGGTGTACCCACTGCAGGTTCTGGAGCGCATGGAAGACCCTCATTCGGTCCTCGACCGCTCAAGCCAAGCAACTCCTGATGCACTTCACTGGGACGGTCATCCGACCGACCTTCTTCACATTGGAGCTTCCCATCAGACGTGGAGTACCTTCACGACGCTCCAGCCCTCCTTGGTGAGCTCATCAGCCCGGTGGATCTCCTCCAGTCGCCGATCGAAGTTCACCTGGAGGTTGTTCTTCCTCCATCCTCATCTACCGTTGGATATACCCGCCTCCTGCCAGATTGCATCACAGCCGCCCGATAGAAAGCTGTCACGACCGTTAGATCATAGCAACAACGTCAGATCTAGCCACATGTCTGCGATAGCTTCTATACCGTCAGATCAGCAGGTGACAGCGATCAAAGCCCTATGCCCACGAAGCCTCCTGCGCACGCCACGTGCCCCTGTAGGGTATATTGCATCTTTTACCGCACACTTTTATGCTTTACTTTATAGTCCCGTAAAATAAATTGTAGTTCAGATAATTTGTAGTTTGGACCCTAAGTTTCCATTATTTGCAATTTAGTCCTCCCGTATCTGAGACAAGTACGTGTCAACGTGAGTTTGAGGGATGTTTGTATGTTTGCTCCTGAAGTTTATGAATGTTATATTTTGAAGTGAACTTTTCTGTTTATTGCATATATACCCCTATGCGTATGTTTTTGAACATGTGCGTAAATTTAATGGTTAAATTGCATTAGTGGCTGATATCACAAAAACCCGAGCAACTAAGGTAATCAGGTAACTGAGTCGGTCGTTGCGACCTCAATCACTCGGATGTGTATCAAGAAAAATCTCAGACCACTAAATAGAAATAAAATCAATCAAACAAGGCAAGTGGTCCTGCTAAATGTTTAACCTGGTATAGCACCCAGGGTCGAACTCAAGGAGCACGGGTTGGCCAAAGGCCTACGAAGTAGTAAAAATAAAATAAAATAAAAGACAAGTTTTTTTAATGATTTTTAGTGATTTTTATATTTTTTGGATTTTTAAATGTGAAGAAAACAAAGGAAACACAAAGGCAAGCAAGCTTTAGCTAATTATTAAATGTGTCAAAAATCAAGCAAAAATTCAAACAAAAATGTTTTTATGTTTTTTAGGTTTTTTAATGTTTTTGGTTAATTTTTGATAATTTTCTGATGTATAGTTTATTTACTAAAAATCAAACAGTAACAAAAAGGCTGGGTACTGTCCAGCCAGGCCCAAAATCCCTAGATAAAATATCTAAAAATCTCAAGAGGGCCTGGAGGTAGTTTTCCTGTATACTAGAGAAAACAAGGAAAATTTGAGCACCAAAATTATTGTTTTTGGGTTTTTAGATTATTTAATATGATTTTTATGAGTTTTTAGGTGTTTTTAAGTTTTTATGGTTTTTAAGCAATGAAAAATAGCCAAAATTGGCTAGAAAATCACGGAACACAAAAGAAACAGTACCTAATTTTTATAGAATTTTTGAGGGGGTTTTTATATTTTTTTGGGATTTTTAACTCTAGACAGTGGCTAAAATGAAGGTTTTTGAATTTTTAAAAATAGCAACTAAACTCAAAAATGTCCTCAAAAATTCTCAAAAATCCTACAACATGGCAGGAGCCATGGGTCAAATTTTCATCGAATTTGGAGGTGATTTGATATTTTATTCAAAAATCAAAAGAGGGCACTGTGCACAGGGACTGAAGTGCAAATACCCTAAGTTCTGGGGTCCAGGTGCAAAATACCCAGCAACGCACGCGTGCGGCGCGTGCCTGGGGCACTCAGGGACCTCTTTGCAAATAAAACAAGGTTCTGGGACTAATTGGTAACTCGTACCAAAAGTCCAAGGACCTCAGTTGCAATTAACCCACCAAATAAACGCACATGCGCAATTAAACACTCACAAGGGCATATATGCAAATACTAAAAAGTTTTCATTCATTAATTAACATCCAGAACTACAGGGGCTAAGGTTGCAATTACACCAATAAAACACGTGGCGAAGCACGTGACTCACACAGGCAGGGGCATAAATGCAAACAAAATTAAGCTCAGGGTCCTCTATGCAATTTCCACAGAAATAAAAGAACTACGCTAAATAGTTACAGGACTGAAACTAAATTCATAAAAGAAAGGGGGCCTAAGGATAAATTACCCCTTTTATTAATGTCGAGGGTCGGATGCACGACGCGTGGCAGGTTGGACGGATGGGATGGTGCGCCGCACACCAGAGCAAACCCTCGAATCGATCCGACGGCTGGTATGTGTCCACGTGGATGATCGGACGGTGGTGCTGCAACGTGGGTCTGCGAAGAAAGCCTCGCTCGGATCGGACGGATGAGAGAAGGACACGTGGCTAATCTGACGGATGAGGCTAGCTGGTGCCTCTCTCTCCGCGCGGATGGTCAAGATCGGTCCTCGAGATGATCGGACGGTGACGCCTCACCTAGGATGGATGGCTCAGATGATGACTGGGGCGATGAAGACGATCTGACGGTCGGCGAGGACGCTGGAAGAACTGGTCGCCGGCGACTTTCGTCGGCCCTCCGTGCGCGCGATGGTCCTCATCCGACGCTCCTGAGGTGCGGGAGAGCTTCGCCGTGAAGCCCCGCACCCGATGCTCTGCTCTGATGGAGGCGAGGAGCTCCAAAGAGCTCCGGCGACGTGGATGACCTGGAGCGGCTGTGCTCTGAAGTTCCGACCTCCAGATGAGGTCGATAGGCCTGGATACCTGCACAGGAAGAAAGAGGGGTCGAGGGAAAACTGCCTCGACCCGTCAGAGCGGGTGGAAGGTGGCTGATGCGGCGAGATGGGGACTCTCCGACGAGCGGCGGAGGGAGGAGAGCCGTAACCCTGCTCCGGGGCGAGACAGGGGGAGTGAAGGGGCGGAGCAGGTGGATAGAAGTATGGCGGAGGTGAAGGCGGTGTCAGATGAACAAATGGGTAGACGGAAACGGCTGGCGGAGGGGGGCGGAGCTAAGCTACTGCAAATCGAAAAGTCCTATTCTACGCTAATCTACGGGCTAAAGACACTACCTGATGGCTGCTGTCGACTGGGCTGAAGCTCGGCGAGCTTCTGGTCATTGCCTGCAAGGGGGTGTGGCTTCCCCGAGGCTGAGCATGCTTGCGGCGGCGCACGGTGGTGTTCTCCACCGGATCAGTGACTCCCGGCTGCCCGGGCCTCGCTGCAACTCCAAGGGACCACGACTGTCACTCAGGGACGATGGAGGAGCTCACAGGCGCCGAGGGGAAGATCAAAGATAGCGTGAATTAGGTCGCCGGTGACGACTATAAGTATGGTGGGTGATCCGAGAAGAAGGAGGTCGGGCGAGCTGCATGCGGTTCGGATCCACCAAACCCACCCCGGGCGAGGATCCTGGATGATCGGAGTGCAATCGGAGCCCGGGGTTTGGGTCGATGGCGGTCGGGTCAGGCGGGCAAAAGATCGAGAAAACGGGTCGGTTGCCTGACCCGCGAAAGAAGAAGGTCCGCGGGGGAAGTTGACCGGGGTCAACAAACCCCCGTGGACCAATCAGAAGCCGCCACGTATTTTATTTTTTGTTTATTTATTTTAGGCTAGAAAATGATGGAATTAGCAAAAACTTAAAACACAAAATATTTTTATTTTATTTTTCTCTATTTTTTGGTGATTTTTAATTAATTTTTGGAGATAAAAATAAGGTATTTACAATATATAGCTATACATAGGTATATATACAATATGTTGGTTTTTGATTTTTGATTTTTAATTATTATTTTTGTACAATTTTATTCCGATTTTATATTTTATTTATTTATAGAATAAAATGAGGAATAAAAGGGTATTTTTATTTGATTTTAATTATTTATATATATAGGTGAAATAAATAGTTATGTACAACTATATACATGGCATATGTACAATATGCTTTTGTATTTTTAATTTTGTAATTTTTATTTGATTTTTGTTTTGATTCTTTTTATTTTATGTATTTACAATATATAACATAGAATATTTACAAAAAGTTTAGAAAATAATTTTATTTAATTATAAGGTTGAATAAATAAAGGGGATATGGTCTATGTACATGGTGAAAGGATATTTTTGTTCTTTTTGATTTTCATATTTTTATTTTGTTTTTACTATTTTCTAAATATATACAAATATGTACAAGCATATTTTTGGGTGAGGAAAATATAATTTTATTTATTTATATAGATATTTACACAAGATCCCCTATCTCCCTCTACTTTGGCTTTTATGCGGTCAGGCCCATGCCGAGCCCTCCCTTGGGTTAGGTTGCTCAATATTTATTCTAAATATTTCCCTCTTTTTCTTTTTAATCTTTATTCTTTTATTTTTGCACAAAAACATGCTAATTATAAGTTTTTACACAATGCATGCTTTTGCTAATTATTCCTATTTACAAGTATCTACATGCGTTTGCATAGGTTTTTGTAGCTAAAATATAAGAATAAAGAGTGATGAATGGGTATTCATCAGTGGCCATGTGCTTTTCACGTATGTTACATTTTGCCATGGAAACTTTCCAATAATTACGTATAGGTCCCTGCTTGCTGTGTGTTGTCTTTATTAAATAATTACTAAATTAACTCTAAAAATTCCGTAAAAATTAAAGTTAGCTCATACTAATATGTAATATTTATGGTAATTTTTGTGACTTAATTTAGTTTTATTTGATATTTTCTAAAAATAAAAAACATCTGAAAATTGGTTTATTATTTTCTAAAATACATAAAAATTTCGAAAAATTGTCTAAAAAATTATATAAAAATTTGTGATTGTGTGTTTTTATGTGTTTGGTGTTCAGTAGCATTTTTACTTGAAAATCCTTTATAGAAATTCTAAAAAGCTAAAAACCCTAAAAACTTTATAAAAATCATTAAAAATACTAAAAAAAATCAAAAAAATAGGATTTCAGTTGCTGTGTGTAGATATTTTTATTTATCTTTCACAAAAACACACCCAGGACATTAAGACATTTTTACTATTTTAAACTTGCCTTTTAGTCCAGGCTGTATATTATTTCACTATTTTGATCTTGTTTCATTTTTATAAAATCATACAAAAAATTGGAAATATCCCATAAAATTACCAAAAAACATTGAATATTTGAAAAATATAAAAAATATTTTTATTTCATGTTTTTGATTATTTTTATTCTTAATCAAAATGGTTAAAGCTTGTCTTTACCTTCTTTTTATTTGTTTTCTCATTTTGAAAATTTAAAAAATTGCAAATTAAAAACCACAAAAATATATTTTTATTCATCTGATTTTTGACTACTTCGTACATTTCCGTGCTCCTTGTGTTCGATCCTGGCTGCTATACTAGGTTAAATAAATAGTGGAGACCGCTAACATTGGATTTCATGCTTTGATTGATTTATTTATGTGGTCTTGATTTTTCTTGTTGAGCCCGACTTGCTGATTGGGGTCACAACGACCATTGCTTATTTTTCATACTTAACCCTAGTCGGCAGATCGCTCATCAGAATGGCACCGTCGCGAGGAGCACGGCTTAGTAGTCTTTTCCTATTTCCTTTTATTTTTATTTTTGTTTTATCTCTATTTTATATAATTATTTTCTGACGCTCTCTTTGCTTTGATTTTTGTGCGAGAGACAACCCAAGGACGTTTCGGCTTTCGACAGGCGTAACTGCATTAGAGGAGGAGTAGGAGGCCAGGAGGAGATTAGTTACATAGGATAGAGTAGTTTTCGTTTTCCAACACTTTATTATTGTTCTAGTAATACAAGACCTTGGACACTTGGACTTGATCATATATCGGGGTCTGTTTCACTGAGCATCAGTGTGCTCGGGAGACCTCACCGCGGCTTTTCATCTGTTTTGGTTTTCTTCGCCTTTTATTTTCTTTGATTCTCGAAGATATTGGCCCCTAAATTTAGGAATTTCTTTGATTGCAACGTAACTAATTTAAGGCCCAACCCCAATATCTTGCCTGCACCTATAGCTTCGTAATTGAACCTTAATAAAAAAACCATAATAAAAAGTTAATCTGATTGATTGAGAGGTCACATGCCTCTAGAGGTCGTATACAGCACGTGCATGATCCGTTGTGGCTGACACCAATCGGCATCAGAGACCGGACCCCAACCTCTCTCTCTAGTCAGTTAACTATTGTTCTTCACGATCTTAGAAATTGCTCATCTAAGGTCATTTTCTTCTTGAATCATTTAGATTAGTTTAAATTCTGTCTTTTATTTATGCGCAAATAACCCTTCATGTAGAGTGCTGGAGATAGGTACGCATTTTCTGACTTTGCATGCATCATAGTGTTTGATCGCGCATCGGTTTTTTTGACTTCTCCCCCCATTTTTGGACTTAAAATAATCAGGAGATCGAAAAATTCGTTAGGAGTTTGTATGATTATTGAAAAATACCCTAAAAAGAGATAACAATAAAATTAGGATTGCTAAACAAACTTGATCCTAAAAGACATCTCATTTAAAAATATGTCTTGGGAGAGTCATCCCCTCATTGTTTGGTATGCTTGCGCGAGAGAGTGACCCACACACTAGGCTAGAGCCACACCTGAACTCTCGTTAGACTACTGGTCTTGGGTTAGTCGTTCTCTAGTGAGGATTGCTCCGGTCTCTGGTAAAGCGGGCTGCGATATCCTTAATAGAGCGAGTTGATCGGGTAACCGGTAAACGGTCCACAACTTGTACTGGTTGGGAAAGATCTAGCTTTGGGATTGTGCCAGTCTCTTAGGAGCATCGGGTACCTAACAGCTCGCTTAATCGCCCCGCTCGACTGAATTATCACCTAAATAAAATTGACAAGATAAACGACCGAACCTTCACGGTCATCAACTCAACATTGCGTAGGTGAATTGGGGTTTGATTGCTGATCTTATTTGTTTCCATATCCCATCCGCATTTCTTCCAGATCACGGTGACAAGCCAGAGGTCCCTTTGGCAGCCTTTGGCAGCACCACTTTCGAGCACTCCGCCCTATTCATCTAGGCAGGTTCAGGAGAGCCTAGACTTGCTCTTTGAACCCAAGTTTGATTCCACCTTGTTCCCCCTCGACTACCCTTCTTCCAGTCTTGAGGTGCCTGAGCAGAGACCAACACATATATTTATTCACTTGACGACACCTGAGTTCGGGTCTTTTGCCTCCGTAGAGACCCGTGAGATGGCCAGCAATGAAGAGCGTACAGATTGACAGTCCCAGAGTACCACATATGTTCTAGACTAGGGCGCCATCAACAACACGCTTTTAGCCTCCCTGGAGACTATACAGCGGCAGATTAGAGACCAGGGAGCCTTCATGGCAGAGGTGCGTAGAGAGATGGCACAGATGCGAGCCGATAGAGGAGAGTTGCACCGAGCATGCAGTGGAGAGATTCTAGAGGTTGAAGGAGGAGATGGAGGATATCCAGAGGAGCCACATGGGCATGTCCGACCAGCTAGGACGACGAGGGAGTTGCACAACCCTGGTGCAACCCTTACACATAGATGGATCCAGCTTCCAACGATTCTGGGAGATTTCAAGCTCCCTTTCCAGACCATTCAGCTCTTGCCCAAGTTCCATGGGCTTGCCACCGAGGAGCCGCATCTAGACCTGCAGGAGTTCGAGATGATCTGCAGCACTGTCCACGACAGATTTGTGGATGAGGATACCATCATGATGATGGTGTTTCCATTCTCCCTCGTCGATAGAGCAACCTACCAGTTTAAGCATTTAGGGAGATATGTGACTTTGTGGGAGCTGCTCCGAACCGAGTACTTGAACAAGTACTATCCACTCGACCGGACGAACGTAACGAGAGCTTTAATCAACAATTTCTCCATGATGCCCAATGAGCAATTCCATGAGACATGGGATCGATTCCATGAGCTCATTGACCAATGTCCTGATGAATACCCATTCATCACTCTTTATTCTTATATTTTAGCTACAAAAACCTATGCAAATGCATGTAGATATGTGTAAATAGGATAAGTTAGCAAAAGCATGCATGTTTGTAAAATTAGATAATTAGCATGTTTTTGTGCAAAAATAAAAGAATAAAGATGAAAAAGAAAAAGAGGGAAATATTTAGAATAAATATTGAGCAACCTAACCCAAGGGAGGGCTCAGCATGGGCCTGACCGCATAAAAGCCACAAGTAGAAGGAGATAGGGGCTCATATGTAAATACTTATGTAAATAAATAAAATAATATTTTCCTCAGCCAAAAATATGCTTGTATATATTTTGTATATATTTAGAAGCTATTAAAAACAAAATAAAAATTAAAAAAATAAAAAATCCAAAAACATCTCTTCACCATGTACATAGACCACCTTCTTTATTTATTTCACCTTGTAAATAACCTAATTTATTTTCAAACCTTTTTGTAAATATCCCTTTTTATGTTTTGTAAATAAAATAAATAAAAAGAATTAAAACAAAAATCAAATAAAAATTACAAAATTAAAAATACAAAAACATCTTGTATATATACCATGTATATATCATGTATATAACTAACTAATTAACCCATGTATATAAATAATAAAAATAAAATAAAAATAGCCTTTTATTCCTCATTTTATCCTATAAATAAATAAAATATAAAATAGGAATAAAAATGTATAAAAATAACTAATTAAAAATCAAAATAAAAAATCCTACGTTGTACACATACCTATGTATAGCTATAATATGTAAATACCTTATTTTAATTTCCAAAAATTAATTAAAAATCACAAAAAAATAGAAAAAATTAAAACAAACATTTTTCATGTTTTAAGTTTTTGAAAATTCGGCCATTTAAGGCCCCAAAAAAATCAAATAAAATTTCAATAATTGGCGGGCTCTGATTGGTCCACGGGGGATTGTTGACCCCCGGTCAACACCTCCCCCAGGACCACCAGAGCCGCGGATCTGCATTTCGACCCGACTTCGCCCAATTATCTCTACCAGATCCGCCTCCCTTCCGCTCCAAATCCAGGTCCTAATCACCCCCCGTGCATCCGGGAATCTCGCCCGACATTCTTCCTTGGGATCCGCGCTTCAGCTCGCCCTACCCGATCGATCCTTCCCGGACCTGCACCCATATAAAACTCGAGCTCAGCTGCCTCCTCATTCCATCTTTGGCTCCCCATTCTCTCTCCAGTGACCTCCATCGCAACCAGCAAGGTGACATCTTGCATTTGCCGGTGTCGCAGAGAGGAGGAGGTGCTCGGACCATCGATCCGGCTGCCTCGCGCCACCGTGCTCCGACGTTCAACCGGAGCTCGAGCCTCAGGCGTTGACGACCCTTGAGGCAAGGACCAGGAGCTAGCTAAGCTCCAGCATAGTCTCCCGCATCACCTAGGTAACCTTCGTTCCTTCTTGTTTAGTCTAATTTTAAGTTACCCCCAAATCGACTCCTTGCTGTGTTCCTCTGATTCCGACCATCACGCACACTATCTCGATCATCGGAGCACACTACCATCTTCGCCGTTCCCCCACGCACGTTCTTCGCCCACTCGTTCAACCCAACTCGCCCCGGAGTTGGGAGTCGAGCTCCACCACCTGTCGCTCGCCGAAGCTCATTCACCCCGCCGCACCGTTCACCCTCACGACGCTTCTTGGGGTCGAGGCACTTTGCCCTCGACCCGCGAAGCTTTTAGTTTGCTTTGCAGGTCCAACGGGAGGCATCTGAGCCCCTCTTACATTCCAGCCAGGAGCTTCACGCCGCCAGCCTCGCCGGAGCCCCTCCAGGGCTCGGCCGGGCCATCGAAGTCCACCACCAGCTGCGGAGCTTCACCGCGGACCCGTTCCGATCATCAGGAGCAGCTGAGGAGGAGTACAGCTCACGCACGAGGCCGGCGAAGTTCGCCGGCGTCGTGTTCTTCCACCATCCTCCAGAACCGTCCGATGACGCCTCCGCTCCAGTTTTGATCTCAGCCGTCCATCTTCCGAGGAGCAGCGACCGTCGATCACTCCGAGGAGCTCATCTGGACCGTTCGCAGCAGAGGAGAGAGGTACCTGAGCCCAGAACCGCCCGATCTCCCACGTGTCCTCGCCTCCACCGTCGATCGAGTCCCCGAGCTAAAGAAGAGACGCGCCCCCCATCCAGAGCCGACCGATCTTCCACGTGGCGCGCATCTGGCCGTCGACGAATAAAGGGGTAATTTACTTAGGGCCCCCTCTTAGTTTGTCTTTTTCGTCTTAGTCCTGTAAATATTTTTAGAACTTTATTTTCGTAGGGTAAATTGCATTATGGACCTCATGTTTGTTTAGATTTGCATGTATGCCCCTGTTTGTATGAGACCACGTGCATCGTCACGTGTAGTTTAGGGTTATTTGCATTTCTTTCCCTGTAGTTCTGGGCTGTTATGTAATGAATAGAAACTTTGTGGTAATTGCTTTTATACCCCTGTGAGCCTGTTATTCACGCATGTGCGGTTTTTAGTGGGATATTTGCAACCATACCCTTGGACTTCTTGGTACCAGTTACCAAAAGGTCCAAGAAGTAGGTTTTTCTTACAAATAGGCCCCTGAGTGCCCCAGCCACGCGCCACGCGCGTGACTTGCTGGGTATTTTGCACCTGGGCCCCCAGATTCTCGGGTATTTGCACTTACGTCCCTGTGCACAGTGCCCCCTTGTTATTTTTGAATAAAATATCAAATCACCTCCAAATCCAATGAGATTTTGACACATGGCTCCTGCCATGATGTAGAAATTTTAGGGATTTTTGAGGACATCTCTGATTTCATTTAGTATTTTTAAAAATTCAAAAACCTATTTTTTAGCTACTGTCTAGGTTTAAAAATACCAAAAAAATATAAAATCACCTCTAAAAATTCCAAAAAAATTAGCTACTGTTTCTTGCTTGTTGTTTGATTTTCTAGCCAATTTTGGCTAGTTTTCATCACTTAAAAACCCTAAAAATTGCAAAACCCTCAAAAACTCATAAAAATTATAATAATTAATTTAAAAATCCAAAAACAATAATCAAGGTGCCTAAAATTTCCTTATTCTTTCTAGATTACAGGAAAATTACCTCCAGGGCTTAGTGAGACTCTTAGATATTTTATTTTTGAGTTTCAAGCCTTGCTGGACAGTACCTCTCCTGTTTGGCACTGTTTGATTTTTAGAAAATAATTTACCCATTAGAAAAATCTCAAAAATTCACCAAAAACACTTAAAAACTAAAAAAACATAAAAACAATTTTTCCTTAATTTTTTTTGTATTTTTGGTGTGTTAAATAATTTGCCTAAGTGTGTTGATAGTTGTTTTCTTTTGTTTTCTTAATCTTTTAAAAATCCAAAAAAATATAAAAATTATCAAAAACCACTAAAAAAACATTCCCTTTTAGTTTTATATTGTTTTTACTACTTCGTAGGCCCTAGGCCAATCCGTGCTCCTTGTGTTCGACCCTGGGAGTTATACCAGGTTAATCACATAGCTAGGACCGCTTGATTTGCTTTGTTTGATTTTCGATTCGTTTCGCGGTTCGATTCTTTTTCTTGATTGACACATCTTCTGAGATCCGGGTCGCAACGACCCTTGTTTCAGTACCTTCACCCGGGTCTTAGGGATTCTCGTGTCGTCAGAATGGCGCCGTTGCCGGGGAGCATGGCTTAGTAGTTGTTTTTGTTTTATTTTTCGTTTTTGTTTTCGCGGTTTTTCGCGGCTCTTCGGAGCTCGTGGCTTTTCGCGGTTTTTGTGTCGATTGTCTTTTTATTTTATTTTGTTTTATTTTGATTTTCTTTTGTTTTTATTTTTGTTTTATTTTGTGTGATTATTTTATTTCTCATTTTTGCATATATACCCTTGTTCTTATTTTTATTTATTATTTGATTATTTTATTGGTTTGACCACTCTTCTGTCTTTCTTGCGAGGGCCCGAGGACCGCGGAGGCAACTTTCGAGGAGCCGGTGCAGCCGCGAGACTTGGAGGCGGCTTCCTTCTCTACGAAGCCGCAGGAGAGAGCGAGAGGAGAGAGTTGAGTGGGTGAGGTAGTAGGATAGTTTTTATTCATTATTATTTGTAATAATACAGGGACTTGAACTTTTGGACTCTTGTGGACTTGAGACCGTAGCGGGTCTGTTTCGCCGAGCACCGGCGTGCTCGGGGGACCCATTAGGACCCCTCGGTTTTTCGCGGCTTTTTACGCGGTTTTCTTTTTCTTTTCTTACTGTCATTTTCCGGATTTTTCGCGGTTTTGCTCGAGCCCCTAGACATAGGATTTTTGTTGATTGTGACGTAAAATTTCTAAGGCCCAACACTTAATAGAATATCTGTTCCTATAGAACGTAATTGGACCTTACTAAAATTCACTAAAAAAGTTAGTTTAATTGGATTTGAGACCACGTGCCGTTAGGAGTCACATACAGCGCTGGCAGGACCCGTTGTGGCGGGCACCGAGTGACTCCCAAGATCGGACTCCGGACTCGATTCGGTTAACTAACTATTGTTCTTCACGATCAATAGAAGTTGCTTGTCTTAGGACTCGGCTTTTTACCGTTGCATCATATAGCTTAGTTTACTTTTCTGTCTTTATTTTATGCGCGGATCACTTTGTATGTAGAGAGCTGGAGGCAGGTACGCATTTCTGACTCTGCATGCATCATTGATTTTTCGTGCATCGGCTTTTTCGTCTTCTCCCCCCGATTTTGGACTTAATAACCAGGAGAAACCGAAAAATTCGTTAGGCGTTTTTGTTTGATTTAAAAAAAATACCTAAAAAAAGTGTAACCATAAAATTGGGACTGCTAAGACTATTGACCTTAAAACACGCTCACCCTAAAAATTCTGTCTTGGGGAGAGCAACCCCCTCATTGTTTGGTTTGCTTGAGCGAGAGAGTGACCCGCACACTAGGATAGAGCCACGCCTGAACTTCCGTTAGACTACTAGTCTTAGAGTTAGTCGTTCTCCAGTGAGGATCTCTCCGGTACCCGGTAAAGCGGGCCGTGACATCCTTAACAGAGCAGGTTGATCGGGTAGCCGGTAAACGGTCCGCAACTTGTACTGGCTGGGAAAGATCTAGCTTTAGGATTGGGCCAGTCTCTTGGGAGCATCGGGTTCCCAACAGGTCACGTAATCGCTCTGATATCTTGAGTGTTCACCAAAATAAAATCGACAAGATAATTTGACCGAACTTTCACGGTCTTCAGCTCGCGTTGCGTTGGTGAACCGGGGGTTTGTTTTTCGATCATAGTTTTTCCAGATCTCATCCGCCCTACTCGCCAGATCGAGATGATGGGTAGACGATCTCTTAGGCAGCCTTTGGCTGCACCGCTTTCGGGCGCGTCTACCTCATCATCTAGGTTGGCTCGCGAGAGCTCAGACCCGCTCTCCGAGCCCGAGTACAACTCCACCCTGTTCCCCCTCGATCCCCTTTCTGATCTACCCGAGAGACCTGAGCCCGAGGAGAGACTTATTCATTTGACAGCACCTGAGTTGGGCTCCTTCGATTTTGCAGACGTCGAGATGGCAGGCGCAGGCAGTTCTGACGATCACTCCCGTCCCGAGCACTTTGTACTGGAACAGGGAGCGATCAACTCCACCCTGATCGCACAGTTAGAGACAGTCCAGCAGCAGCTCCGCGATCAGGGAGCTTTTATGATAGAGATGAGGCGTGAGATGGAGAGGCTCGGAGCAGGGAGAGATGCACAGAGCGAGCCCGAGGACCCCGATGAGGCACAGGCACGAGCCGCAGCAGCAGCAGCAGCAGCCGCCGCCGCCGCCGCAGCGGCAGCAGCCGCAGGAGGAGCAGGACCACCTAGACCGATGCGGGAGTTGCACAACCCCGGATCTACCTTGATGCACCATTGGGTTGTGGTTCCAGCCATCGTGGGGGACTTCAAGTTCCCCCCGAACACCTTGCAGATGCTCCCGCGGTTCCATGGACTGGCTACAGAGGAGCCCCATCTCCACCTACAGGAGTTTCTCATGATTTGCAGTACTGTCCACGATAGACATGTGGACCAGGATACCATACGGATGATTGCCTTCCCCTTCTCACTGGCAGATAGAGCAGCCACCTGGCTGAAACATTTGGAGAGATTCATGTACACATGGGAGCAGCTCCGCACCGAGTACTTGAACAAGTACTATCCACTCAGGCGGACGAATGCAGCGAGGGCCCTGATCAGCAACTTCTCCATGTTCCCCAACGAGCAGTTCCATGAGGCTTGGGAGAGGTTTAGAGAGCTTTTGGACAGATGCCCACACCACGATATCACGAAGCCGAACCTAGTTCAGAGCTTTTTCAGTGGGTTGTCACCAGAGCTACAGGGCCTGGTGAACGCTTCTTGTGGCGGGTCCTACTTCGCCAAGGACCATGACCAGGTCTGGGCTATTTTTGAGGAGATGGCAGAGAACTACATGGTCATGTCCCAGACCCGGCTCTACACTCAGAAGACCCAGCCACATCAGCCAGGACCCGTGCAGTACCAGAGGATAGCACGGGTAGATGCAGGTCCATCTAGTTCGTCCGCAGCCACGGCAGCAGCACAGTTAGAGTCATCAGCTGCGGACATGGGCATCATCAGCGAGAATCTGGACCGCATGGAGCTGATAGAGAAGAAGCAGTGCCAGAGCATAGCACAGATGGATCAGATGGCACAGGTCTTGAGCGACCTGAAGACACAGCTCATGTGTCTCCAGGAGACACAGACGGCTTCTCAGCCCCGTCTTCAGTCGCGAGGCGACTCCGGCAGCAGCAGCAGCTCGTCCCAGCGCTCCAGCGCCCCAGCGCAGCCTAGACAGGTTCACCTTGTACAGGCGGAGCCGTACCAGCAGCCGCAGTCCACCTACCAGTCCCCACCATCTCCAGAGATGCAGATGGTGGTCTACCGGCCGGATCAGCCGTTGGCGGTACTACCCCCAGCCCCCTTGGATGCAGAGCCGTTGATGGATGTCAACGGGATCTGGTACGACCGTCCCCAGCCTGGGATCCGACGTGATCATCCCGGATTCAGGTGGGGGAGCGGTGGTGCCCAGCCCCAGCAGCAGCCGTCAGCACAGGGAGGGCAGTACTCCCAGCCGAGAGACCATCACCAGCAGCCGCAACAGCAGCACCCAGTCTACCAGCAGTAGTCGTCTTACGGTCCTCGTCCCTATCAGCAGGGACAGTCTTGGAGGCGTGAGCAGCAGGCTCACCCGGGATACCAGCACCAGCAGCAGCCTCCTTCCTACCCCTCTCACCCGCAGCAGTACCAGCAGCCTCACCCACAGCGAGGCTACCCGTCGGGCTCCCACGAGAGCCCTGCCTTGGATGATATCGCCCGCCTCCTCACGGATCAGCAGGCGACCTTTCGACGGGAGATGGATGAGTTCCGCCAGGAGATGCGGGACTTGGTGAGAGGGAAGGCCGCCATACCTGCACAGATAGAGCCGAATCCGAACAACCTCAAGCGGAAGTCTGAGCAGGTAGTACATACTGAGTTAGCCACTCCTAGCGATCCATTTGATGATACTTCTTCAGATCTTTTTGATGTTGATTTTGCCACGCTTAGGAGCGGTAGGACCCCAGCCGGCGGCGGCGCCTCAGCTGAGCACCATCCCGAGGCGCCACAGGAGGAGGAGGAGAGCGGTACTGAGACCGCTCCAGATGATGACGGTGGTACTGAGGCCACCAAGGATGCTGATCCCACAGGCGGTACTGAGGCCGCCACTTCACCAGATCTAGGAGGTGGTACTGATGCCACCCATGCAGCCGAGCCAGCACGCGGTACTGATGCCGCGAGACGTCTACCTTCAGCAGCAGCAGCAGAGCAGCCCGCCCGTGGTGGTACTGAGGCCACCGGTGTTTGTACAGATAGTGGTGTTGTTTTTCCTCATGGTCATGTATCTCGGAACTCTGCTATGAATAAAGGAAAAGGTTTATCTTCTTCTGGTCCCACTGTGGTGCGTGATGTATGTGTGGATCCGGTCCTTGAACCGCTTAGACCTTTTCCTAGTCCTTCATCTGAGAAGGACCCAGTGATCCCCTTCCCTAGAGCCCTTCAGATGGGGAAGGGGAAGAAAATTGACCCAAAAAAGAGAGAGCTTGAGGAGTTCAGCCAGAGCATGATTGATCGATTCCATATCCAGCTGACCCTCCAGGAGGCTTTGCAGCACATCCCCCTTCTCCAGAGATCTTTGAGAGAGAGGACTACAGTCAGGAGGAGGAGGAGGAACCACACTTCAGAGATACATGTGCTGACCAAAGCCACGTGCTTTGCGATCCAGAACCGACTGCCAGCCAAGAGGCCAGATTCAGGGGCCCCGTATGTCAGATGCCAGATTAGTGAGCAGTGGTTCGACCGTACTCTTTTAGATAGCGGATCGTCGATCAACCTACTTCCGGCAGCCCTTCTCGACCGCTTCGAGTTGGGCACTCTTCGACAGAGCAGGACAGTCCTTCAGTTCGCTGATCGATCTGTCAAGAGGCCGAAGGGGTTATTACGAGACGTTATCGTCACGATTCAGGGTCTGCAATTCCCCGTGGACTTCGTAGTGTTGGACATGGAGATCCCTGAGTCGGTGACCGATACCCCCATCATCCTTGGTCGTCCGTTCTTGGCCACAGCCAAGGCGGTGACTGATCATGATAGCGGGAAGGTGTACTTTCGCGTCCAGGGCGAGAGTATACAAATAGAGACGGTCGAGGACTATAGAGCCAGATTCAGATCCCGCTCAGATGCGAGTACCGATACAGAGCAGCTGACAGACGCAGAGCCAGACATCCACCAGGACTGTGATTTTGTGATCACAGATGATGAGGCAGCTTGGGCAGACCTTGAGGCACAGACCACCCTCTCACTTTCAGACACAGCTGATGCAGAGATGACAGCAGAGGAGAGTCTGGAGAGCACAGACCTGGCTCAGGATACCATTGCGGCAGCAGAGCCGGTCCTTGATCACAACACGATGATTTATGATGGTGGTGCTGATGCCACCTTGTTTTCTGGTGGTGCTGATGCCACCTTGTTTTCCGGTGGTACTGATGCCACCGTTTCTGATATAGATCCCTCGGATTCAGAGTCTGATTGGGCCGATTGCTATGAGCAGATGCCAGACTTGAGTCCAGTTGAGCCTATTGATGAGGAGGAGGTAGATGCAGAGCCGAGCAGAGATAGTGCAGTAGAGCCGCCTTCTCCCAATCCAGTTTGCGAGAGTACACTTTCACTTTCCCAGGCAGATTTGGCCGACCTTGCAGCGTTCACTCAGTTTCTTCCTCAGCCAGATTTGCCAGCACCCAGCATTCCAGAGCTGAAGCCGCTCCCTACTTCGCTGAAGTATCGATTCCTTGCGGACGATCCAGAGATGTACCCAGTCATCATCTCCGCCGAGTTGACTGGAGAGCAGGAATCCCGTTTGATGGGGGTTCTTGAAAAGAACCGCAAGGCGATCGGATGGAGCGTAGCAGATCTCCATGGGATTAGTCCATCAGTGTGCTCCCACCACATCTATCTCGAGGATGGGGCGAAGCCGTCACGTGAGTTCCAGCGGCGTCTGAACCCCAACCTGAGAGAGGTTGTCATGAAGGAAATATCGAAGTGGTGGGGTGCAGGTTTTATTTATCCCATTTCCGACTCCAAGTGGGTCAGCCCCTTGCATGTGGTGCCCAAGAAGACGGGCATCACGACTGTGATCAGTGAGTCAGGAGAGGAGATTGCTACACGAGTACCCACCTCTTGGAGGGTTTGTGTTGACTACAGGAGACTCAACCAAGCCACCAAGAAGGACCATTTCCCCCTGCCTTTTATTGACTAGATCATTGAGAGACTGGCAGGGAAGAGCCATTATTGCTTCCTGGATGGGTACTCGGGCTACAACCAAGTGGCCATCGCTCCTGAGGATCAGGAGAAGACCACCTTTACCTGTCCCTTCGGCACATACGCTTTTCGACGCATGCCATTTGGGCTATGCAATGCCCCTGCGACTTTTCAGAGGTGCATGCTGTCGATCTTCTCGGACATGGTAGGGGAGTGCCTTGAGGTCTTCATGGACGATTTCTCGATCTACGGCGACGGATTTGATTCTTGTCTTGACTGCCTAGATCGAGTACTTCAGCGATGTATTGAGTATCACTTGGTGCTATCTTGGGATAAGAGTCACTTCATGGTGACTCAAGGGACGGTGCTTGGCCACATCATCTCCAACAGGGGCATGGAGGTTGATCCGGCCAAGGTCGATGTCATTAGAAAACTCACACCGCCGTCCAATTTGAGGCAGCTACGGTCATTCCTGGGGCACGTTGGATTTTACAGGAGATTCATTCAGGATTTCAGCAGGATTGCCCGGCCGTTGACTGACCTCTTGACGAAAGACACCGAGTTCCTTGTCGATGACAAGTGTCTTTCGTCATTTGCTACTCTCCAGCAGTGCGTGATTGAGGCTCCTGTCCTCCAGCCACCTGATTGGTCTCTCCCATTCGAGATCATGACGGACACCTCCGATTTTGCCGTAGGGGCAGTGCTGGGACAGAGGAGGGATGGAGTACCATTTGCTATACACTATGCTAGCCGCACATTGGATTCCGCCCAGCGGAATTATACGGTCACAGAGAAGGAGATGCTAGCCGTAGTGTTTTCCCTGGATAAGTTTAGATCATATATCATTGGATCTAGAGTGACTTTGTTTACAGATCATACCGCCATCAGGTACCTCATGGCAAAGAAGGATGCCAAGGCCAGACTGACCAGATGGATCCTTCTACTCCAGGAGTTCGACATTGAGATCAAGGATAAGCCTGGAGTCAAGAATGTGGTGGCGGATCATCTCTCCCGATTAGAGCAGCCTGAGGATTCTGAGCAGATTGATCCTATTAGAGATACCTTCCCAGATGAGGCGATCCTTGCTATCGCCTCACTCCCATGGTACGCCGATATTGTGAACTTTCTCGTTGCTGGGAAAGTCCCACAAGATTGGCCCAGGCAGAGGCTTGAGACCTTCCTCGCGAAGGCCAAGTCTTACCATTGGGAGGATCCCATCCTTTACCCCGAAGGAGGGGATAGCGTCTGGCGTCGGTGTATTCCTCAGGAGGAACACCATAGCGTCCTCACTTACTGCCACAAGCTTGAGGCAGGAGGACATCATTCTGGGAGGAGGACAGCACAGAAAGTGCTCCAATCCGGCTTGTGGTGGCCTACCCTCTTCAAGGACTCAGATGAGTTCGTGAAGAGGTGTACTGACTGTCAGAGGATGGGCACTTGTGGACAGCGTGATATGATGCCGATGCAGCCCATTCACTTCTGTGAGGTTTTTGACGCATGGGGCATCGATTTCATGGGTCCATTCCCTAAGAGTCAGGGATTTGAGTACATTCTGTTGGCCGTAGATTATGTGAGTCGTTGGGTGGAGGCTATCCCCGCCCGAGCCGCTGATGCGAGGACAGTTTGCAGATTCTTGAGGAAGCATATCATCACGCGGTTCGGGGTTCCACGAGTTCTTATTTCTGATGGGGGATCTCACTTCATCAACGACCAGGTGAAGGCACTTGCTAGCGAGTTCGGCATAGACCATCGAGTTGCTACACCATACCATCCACAGACGAATGGTCTAGCCGAAGTGTCGAATAGGGAGATCAAGACTATTCTGCAGAAAGTCGTCCGCCCTGACCGAAAGGATTGGTCACAGCTATTGGACTCGGTCTTGTGGGCATATAGGACGTCTTTCAAGACACCTTTGGGCACATCTCCCTTTCGCCTCGTGTATGGCAAACCTTGTCACCTACCAGTTGAGCTGAGGCACAAGTCACTTTGGGCAGTCACAGATATCTTGATGGATCCAGATGGTATAGGAGACCAGAGGAGGGCAGAGCTAGCTGCCCTGGAGGAGCTCAGAGATGCAACATTCTCAAGCAGCCTACATTATAAGGAGAGAGTCAAGGAGTGGCATGATTCTCATATCAGCCACAAGCATTTTGAGATTGGACAGAGAGTATGGCTGTTTGATGCGAGGCTTAGATTATTTCCAGGGAAGCTACAGAGCAAATGGAAAGGACCTTATCTGGTTCGGAAGGTACACGACAACGGTAGCATCGACATATCTGAGTTGTCTTCTGAGAGTACCTTCCGAGTGAACGGCCAGCGGCTCAAGCCATTTCTAGATCATGAGCCGCGGGTCGTTGATATTGCCCCCATTCATTTTGCGTGAGATGTTGTCTTTGACTCACATCTAATGCATCTCACGCCTGAGCTTTACTGACCCTCCGCTGTACATAGATCCAGATGTCCATATCACCACATTCCTTAGTCCCACATCCTTTTCTTCATCTTATGATTATGCTATACTTAGGGTGTACTTTACCCTAAGTATAGGGGGGATGTGAGACATTTTGGGTATTTCTTTTGTTTCTGTTTACCCCTGTTTTGCTGCCTATACTTAGGGGCATTTCACCCTAAGTATAGGGGGGTA
The DNA here is from genome assembly GCA_037367405.1 of Ottelia alismoides. Lineage (NCBI taxonomy): Eukaryota > Viridiplantae > Streptophyta > Magnoliopsida > Alismatales > Hydrocharitaceae > Ottelia > Ottelia alismoides. The sequence continues at coordinate 68,655 of JAZKJV010001130.1, read as the reverse complement.
AACCCTGTACATTCTCCACTCGGTTTTCCCTTCGTGTACAGCCTGCTATACTTAGGATTACTTGATCCTAAGTATAGGGGGAAGACCCGAGTCCCTTTTGACTTTTTCATTCTCCTTGTGTATAGCCTTCCTTTTCACTTCCCTATACATAGCACGAGTTATGTCTTCTTCATCGCTCTTGACTCCGAGGACATCGTTCGAGCTAAGTATAGGGGGGTGTGTATATATTTCATATATACTTTAGCCATAACTCGTACTTTGTGTGAGTGTGTTAATAAATAAAAATGGCTAAAAACCACAAAAATTAAAATTTTTTTTCATGAATCTTCTTTTATTTGCACATACATAGCTAGTGTACAAATTATTTTTGTAAAAATGATTTCAAAAATCTTTTGTGTAAAGCTTGTGTAAATATTTTCTGTATCAAAATTATGTATATAGTACAAAATTTTTCCAAAATGTTCTGAAAATCAAAAGTTTGCAAAAATCTTGTGTAAATGTGTGTAAATATCTTTTTTCAAAACTTGCACTTCATGCATCATCATTCATGATTTCAAAACATTTTTCAAAAATTTTGCATGATTGTAAAATTTGTGTAAATATGCATCTTTTTGTACATATGTATATAGTTTTTCTGGATGATAGTTGATATTTAAACTAAGCCGGGAATCAAATTGAGAAATGGAGCTTGATTAAGATCTTAATCCACCTAATTTCTAAGAGGAACCTTATAGGGCTTAGGTTTAAGGCTTTTCAGGTCCGTGGTGACTTAATTCTTTGAGTCCACTAGGCTGTGATCACTGTCATCTCAATGAGCCTAAGTAGAGCACTTAACAACAACACATGACTCATATAGATTATGGCTTTACTTGGACAACCGCACTATGCACCGAGCTCTCTACGGATGAGGTGGTGAGGAGGCAGTCTTCCTTGGCTTGGGGTAGCATATGAGGGTAGTACTTTTAGGCGGAACCTCTCTTCTTCATTTAGTGAAGGAAGTGCGTCTCAACTTGGTCTGGTTGCCATGAGGTCTAACGACGGGAGTTGTGGGTTGCAATAAAGCTTCAAAAGAGGGATAGTCTACTGGCTCAAGAGGAAAAACTCCTTGTATATATGCTGCACATGTACATGTTGTATAGATGCACTCGAAAAAAAAATGCAAAAAGAAAAGAACTCCAAAAAAGTGGTGGGTCTGAGAGAAAATGATAATCCCACCGGAGTATGTATATAAGTGCAATAAGCAAAGCTTGGTTACATGATCCACCTGTTGTAGCTTGCAGCAGGGAGACTTGGCTACACTGGTCAAGCTCCCAAGGGTACTTGGCTACACTGGCCTTGGCCCATTCTCTTCTTCCCCCTCTTCTTGAGCCGGTTGTACTTGAACTTAGAAGGGAATACCCCGCTCCTCGAGGAAAGAGTGGCCAGATTGAGGTCATAGAGTTACCTTGTTAGGAGAGGGTTGTCAAGTTGCCATTTCTGAGGTGGAGAGCTTAGACCTCACATTCACAGGACAAGAAAAGATTCATGGTCTTCAGGGTTTGTAGTCGATGACTTGTTCTGATCTGGAGCATTGAGGAGTCTTGGTTATAGAATAGTGGAACTTAGAGGCTGTTAGGTTTTAAGCTTAAGTCTAAATAAGGTTCCGACACATCAATAATCCAAAGATCTGATTAAGCTCCATACCTCAATTTAATGAAGGCAAGTTTAATAATCAACCTTGATCCATGTACATTCTCTTTTTCTTTTTCTTTTTCTTTCTTTTGCACTTCTTTTTAAAATAAGTGTTTGCTAAGGGACTAGCAAAGTATAGTATAGGGGGGTGATGAATACCCATTCATCACTCTTTATTCTTATATTTTAGCTACAAAAACCTATGCAAATGCATGTAGATATGTGTAAATAGGATAAGTTAGCAAAAGCATGCATGTTTGTAAAATTAGATAATTAGCATGTTTTTGTGCAAAAATAAAAGAATAAAGATGAAAAAGAAAAAGAGGGAAATATTTAGAATAAATATTGAGCAACCTAACCCAAGGGAGGGCTCAGCATGGGCCTGACCGCATAAAAGCCACAAGTAGAAGGAGATAGGGGCTCATATGTAAATACTTATGTAAATAAATAAAATAATATTTTCCTCAGCCAAAAATATGCTTGTATATATTTTGTATATATTTAGAAGCTATTAAAAACAAAATAAAAATTAAAAAAATCAAAAATCCAAAAACATCTCTTCACCATGTACATAGACCACCTTCTTTATTTATTTCACCTTGTAAATAACCTAATTTATTTTCAAACCTTTTTGTAAATATCCCTTTTTATGTTTTGTAAATAAAATAAATAAAAAGAATTAAAACAAAAATCAAATAAAAATTACAAAATTAAAAATACAAAAACATCTTGTATATATACCATGTATATATCATGTATATAACTAACTAATTAACCCATGTATATAAATAATAAAAATAAAATAAAAATAGCCTTTTATTCCTCATTTTATCCTATAAATAAATAAAATATAAAATAGGAATAAAAATGTATAAAAATAACTAATTAAAAATCAAAATAAAAAATCCTACATTGTACATATACCTATGTATAGCTATAATATGTAAATACCTTATTTTAATTTCCAAAAATTAATTAAAAATCACAAAAAAATAGAAAAAATTAAAACAAACATTTTTCATGTTTTAAGTTTTTGAAAATTCGGCCATTTAAGGCCCCAAAAAAATCAAATAAAATTTCAATAATTGGCGGGCTCTGATTGGTCCACGGGGGATTGTTGACCCCCGGTCAACACCTCCCCCAGGACCACCAGAGCTGCGGATCTGCATTTCGACCCGACTTCGCCCAATTATCTCTACCAGATCCGCCTCCCTTCCGCTCCAAATCCAGGTCCTAATCACCCCCCGTGCATCCGGGAATCTCGCCCGACATTCTTCCTTGGGATCCGCGCTTCAGCTCGCCCTACCCGATCGATCCTTCCCGGACCTGCACCCATATAAAACTCGAGCTCAGCCGCCTCCTCATTCCATCTTTGGCTCCCCATTCTCTCTCCAGTGACCTCCATCGCAACCAGTAAGGTGACAGCTTGCATTTGCCGGTGTCGCAGAGAGGAGGAGGTGCTCGGACCATCGATCCGTCTGCCTCGCGCCGCCGTGCTCCGACGTTCAACCGGAGCTCGAGCCTCGGGCGTTGACGACCCTTGAGGCAAGGACCAGGAGCTAGCTAAGCTCCAGCATAGTCTCCCGCATCACCTAGGTAACCTTCGTTCCTTCTTGTTTAGTCTAATTTTAAGTTACCCCCAAATCGACTCCTTGCTGTGTTCCTCTGATTCCGACCATCACGCACACTATCTCGATCATCGGAGCACACTACCATCTTCGCCGTTCCCCCACGCACGTTCTTCGCCCACTCGTTCAACCCAACTCGCCCCGGAGTTGGGAGTCGAGCTCCACCACCTGTCGCTCGCCGGAGCTCATTCACCCCGCCGCACCGTTCACCCTCACGATGCTTCTTGGGGTCGAGGCACTTTGCCCTCGACCCGCGAAGCTTTTGGTTTGCTTTGCAGGTCCAACGGGAGGCATCTGAGCCCCTCTTACATTCCAGCCAGGAGCTTCGCGCCGCCAGCCTCGCCGGAGCCCCTCCAGGGCTCGGCCGGGCCATCGAAGTCCACCACCAGCTGCGGAGCTTCACCGCGGACCCGTTCCGATCATCAGGAGCAGCTAAGGAGGAGTACAGCTCACGCACGAGGCCGGCGAAGTTCGCCGGCGTCGTGTTCTTCCACCATCCTCCAGAACCGTCCGATGACGCCTCCGCTCCAGTTTTGATCTCAACCGTCCATCTTCCGAGGAGCAGCGACCGTCGATCACTCCGAGGAGCTCATCTGGACCGTTCGCAGCAGAGGAGAGAGGTACCTGAGCCCAGAACCGCCCGATCTCCCACGTGTCCTCGCCTCCACCGTCGATCGAGTCCCCGAGCTGAAGAAGAGACGCGCCCCCCATCCAGAGCCGACCGATCTTCCACGTGGCGCGCATCTGGCCGTCGACGAATAAAGGGGTAATTTACTTAGGGCCCCCTCTTAGTTTGTCTTTTTCGTCTTAGTCCTGTAAATATTTTTAGAACTTTTTTTTCGTAGGGTAAATTGCATTATGGACCTCGTGTTTGTTTAGATTTGCATGTATGCCCCTGTTTGTATGAGACCACGTGCATCGTCACGTGTAGTTTAGGGTTATTTGCATTTCTTTCCCTGTAGTTCTGGGCTGTTATGTAATGAATAGAAACTTTGTGGTAATTGCTTTTATACCCCTGTGAGCCTGTTATTCACGCATGTGCGGTTTTTAGTGGGATATTTGCAACCATACCCTTGGACTTCTTGGTACCAGTTACCAAAAGGTCCAAGAAGTAGGTTTTTCTTACAAATAGGCCCCTGAGTGCCCCAGCCACGCGCCACGCGCGTGACTTGCTGGGTATTTTGCACCTGGGCCCCCAGATTCTCGGGTATTTGCACTTACGTCCCTGTGCACAGTGCCCCCTTGTTATTTTTGAATAAAATATCAAATCACCTCCAAATCCAATGAGATTTTGACACATGGCTCCTGCCATGATGTAGAAATTTTAGGGATTTTTGAGGACATCTCTGATTTCATTTAGTATTTTTAAAAATTCAAAAACCTATTTTTTAGCTACTGTCTAGGTTTAAAAATACCAAAAAAATATAAAATCACCTCTAAAAATTCCAAAAAAATTAGCTACTGTTTCTTGCTTGTTGTTTGATTTTCTAGCCAATTTTGGCTAGTTTTCATCACTTAAAAACCCTAAAAATTGCAAAACCCTCAAAAACTCATAAAAATTATAATAATTAATTTAAAAATCCAAAAACAATAATCAAGGTGCCTAAATTTTCCTTATTCTTTCTAGATTACAGGAAAATTACCTCCAGGGCTTAGTGAGACTCTTAGATATTTTATTTTTGAGTTTCAAGCCTTGCTGGACAGTACCTCTCCTGTTTAGCACTGTTTGATTTTTAGAAAATAATTTACCCATTAGAAAAATCTCAAAAATTCACCAAAAACACTTAAAAACTAAAAAAACATAAAAACAATTTTTCCTTAATTTTTGTTGTATTTTTGGTGTGTTAAATAATTTGCCTAAGTGTGTTGATAGTTGTTTTCTTTTGTTTTCTTAATCTTTTAAAAATCCAAAAAAATATAAAAATTATCAAAAACCACTAAAAAACATTCCCTTTTAGTTTTATATTGTTTTTACTACTTCGTAGGCCCTAGGCCAATCCGTGCTCCTTGTGTTCGACCCTGGGAGCTATACCAGGTTAATCACATAGCTAGGACCGCTTGATTTGCTTTGTTTGATTTTCGATTCGTTTCGCGGTTCGATTCTTTTTCTTGATTGACACATCTTCTGAGATCCGGGTCGCAACGACCCTTGTTTCAGTACCTTCACCCGGGTCTTAGGGATTCTCGTGTCGTCATGTCCACATCACGACATTTCCAAGCCCAACTTAGTACAAGGCTTCTTTTGTGGGTTGACATCGGAGCTACAGGGGCTTGTGAATGCTTCTTGTGGGGGCTCATATTTTGCCAAGGATGAAGATCAGGTCTGGGCCATCTATGAGGAGATGGCTGAGAACTATAAAGTGATGTCCCAGACCATGCTTTACACTCAAGGGAAACCCTCACCCCATGTTGTGTCCTATCAGAGGATAGCACGAGTTGATGCAGGTCCATCCACTTCTTCAGCAACCGCAGCACAAGCAGAGTCGTCGTTCGCTGACATGGGCATTATCAACGAGAAGCTGGACCCCATCAGGATCATTAAGAAGAAGCAGTACCAGGACATGACTCAGATAGATCAGTTGGCACAGACCCTAAGTGACCTGAAGACCCAGATCATGTATCTCCAAGAGGCACAAAAGGCTCCTTGGCCCTGTCTCAGGTCATGGGCTGATCCTAGTTGCAACAGTTTGTCCCAGCTCTCCACCCAGTATCGACAGGTTCACCACACCCAGACGGAGCCGGTCCAACAGTTGCAACACAAGTACTCTCTGCCACCACCATATTAGGACACTAAGATGGTGTTATACCAGCAGGATCATCCATTGGCAGTTCTTCTCCCATCCCCATACGAGCAGGAGCCGTTGGTGGAAGTCAACGGGATTTGGTATGACCAGCAGCAGCTCGGGATCCGCAGAGATCATCCCGGATTCAGGTGGTCGACCGGAGGTACCTCATCCCAACAACAGCCTCCAGTTCAGGGTGGACAGTCCAACCAGCCTCAGCAGCAACCCCAATACTCCCAGCAGCCATCCTACCAGTATCAGTCGGGTCCTTGTCCCTACCAGCAGGGACAACTGTGGAGGCAGCACCAACATCAGCCTCAACAACAATATTCTCAGCCACCCCCACCAGTTTCACCAGCAACAGCCTCATTTTCAACGAGGTAACCCGTCCGGTTCTCATGGGCCAGCCTATGAGTACCCATATCTTGATGATCTAGCCTGCCTACTCTCAGACCAGAAGGCATCCTTTAGGTGGGAGATGGACAAGTTTGTCGGGGATGAGGGAAATCATCAAAGGAAAGGCTGCCATACCCGCTCAGATTGAGCCCAACCCGAATAACCTAAAAAGAAAATCTGAGCAGGTACAATCACAGAGACCACCACTCCTAGTGATTTATTGGGTGACATTGCTTCATATACATTTGATGCTGACTTTGTTACACTTAAGAGCGTTAGGATGCCAGCCAGCAGCGCCTCGTTTGAGCGACGACACCATGAGGATTCAGGAGCGCTAGACGAGGATGATAGTGGTGCTAATGTCATTAATGATGATTATGACAGTGGTGTTGACGCAACCAAGGATGACATTGATCCAGGTGACGATACTGAGGTTGTCGCTTCTCCAGATCTAGCTGGTGGTACTGAGGCCACCACTTTTCATTATGCTGAGCCAGAGCGCGGTGCTGATGCCGCGAAGACAGATGCCGTGGGTGGTACTGATGCCACCATTTCTATTCCAGTTGTGTTTTTCTCAAGTTTCTATACCTCGGGACATTATGAAAAATACCAAAAAAATTAATAAAGGAAAGGTTTCTTCATCTTCGCATCAATATGTGATGATTGATGATACTTGTATGGATTCCATGCCTTCTCAGTAGCAGGAACCTGTTCCTAGCCCTATACCTGAGGAGGGCCCAGCCATCCCCTTTCCTCAAATACTCCGCTTGGCGATGGGGAATAAAAAAGAAAATCCGAAAAAAGATCAGCAGTTAAAGTTCATCCAACAGATGATTGATATATTCCATATCCAGCTGACTTTACAGGAAGCACTTGAGCACATCCTTCTCTTCCAAAAGAACTTAAGAGAGAAAACCACTATCCGTAAGAAGAAGAGGAACCATCAGGCAAAAATCCATGTGTTGACCCGTGTCACCTGCTTCACTATTCAGAACTGTCTGCCAGCCAAGAGGCCAGATGCAGGAACTCCCTATGTTAGATGCCACATTCATGAGCAGAGTTTTGACCGTACTTTATTAGACAACAACTCTTCCATCAACCTCCTTTTAGCAGCCTTAATCGGCCGATTTGAGTTTGGCCCTCTTCGATAGAGCAGGACAGTCCTTCAGTTTGCTGATAGATCTGTCAAGAGGTCGAAGGGGTTGTTGAAGAACGTGGTCATCACAATTCAGGGCCTGAAATTCTCCATGGACTTGGTTGTGTTGGACATGGAGATCCCTGAATATGTGACCATACCCCCATCATTCTAGGACGTCCATTCTTGGCCACAGCCAAGGCAGTGTCTGATCGTGATAGTGGGAAGGTATACTTTCGCGCCTCCTAAGGATTTTTGCGTGTAAGTCCCTCCAGTTCTTGCTATTTTTGGTGCACGCCTCACTTTTCCCCTTTTAACATCTATACCCCGATCACTGTACATAATACTACACATATTAAATACATAAGAAATACAATTCAAAAAAATAAATATAATAAAAACATGTATAAATATCGTATATTTTACTATATACAGTATACAATTAGTTTAAAAAATAAAAATATTTTCTATTTTTAATAAATCTTTTAAAACATCAAAAAATATAACAAATTTTAAAAATCATAAAAAATATAAAAACACCTTAAAAAATCTTTAAAAATTATCTATACTATATTGTACCATATTTTACACATAAAATTTAAAACAAAATAAAATTTGAATACTAAAATCAATAAAAAATACAAAATACATAAAACTTGCAAAAACCATAACTAATTCAATAAAAATCCTAAAAAATGTACAATAAACCGTTTTGAATGTATTTTCATATAATGTCTAATAAAAATAAAATAAAAATATTTTCTTACTATTTTCTATTTTTAAAATCAAAAATAAAAATCTGTTTTCAATAAAAATATCATTTTCAACATTAAAAACTAAATAAAAAATAATAAAACATTTTCAAAAATTAAATAAAAATCCTAAAACATTAAAACTAATGAAAACTATTAAATAAAAACCAAAATATAAAATTATAAAATTTACACCTATAATTTTTCATAGGTATATTAAAATTACAAAAATAATATAAAATTCACAAAAATCGAATAAAAATTCAAAAAAATTATCTAAAAATAAAAGAAAATTAGGAAGACTATAAAATCTTAATTTTCTATAATTTTACATTAGTTTTTAGGGATTTTTACCTGGCAGACCCTATAAACTTTGCCAATTACCTCTACGACCTTTGAAACTACCTAATTCCCCCCTCGACCCCGTAAACTTGCGAACTCTTACCTCGAGAACCCTCCGATTAATATGTTTGAAGCTCGTGGGGGTTATTGAGGTAATTTACAGGATCGATGGGGGTAATTACGTTGTGAAAAAGGTCGTAGAGGTAATTTAAAAAGTTTATAGGGTCTGCCGAGTAAAAATCCCTAGTTCTTAATAGTTTGCCTCCTTGAATTCGGCACTCCTGTACTTGACACTATACACATCTAGTTTATGAGTATAAATAAAACAAAAATAAATTATCTATAAAGATTCACCCAATCGACACAAGGACGGTAGTTTCTTCTTTTAGAGCTATCAGGTTGGGCAGTTTTTCAGTAGCTCCATTAAACCCATATATATAGGAAAAAAAGAGTATGCTCCCTGGGAGCATGTAACTTGCAAGCTCCCACCATTTTTTCTTTGTATTTTTTTTATTTTTTTGAAATGAAACTTAGTGAAATTTATATCATAATATATCACCGTGATGTCATTCAAAATTTGACTTAATTCGAGACTTTTATCCTCTCCATTAAGACTGTAAAATTTTAGCGGTCTTAGAATTGCTGAAGTTGATATCCTTAGATGGAATTGTTAAGAACGTCTATGTTACAAGAAATTTGAAATACATATTCCACTTATTATTCTAAGTAAATCCCCCAAGTTTTGTTTCAAAGAAACAAAAATATGTGGGAAAAAGGTGGAAGCATACTCATATGCTCCTCGGGAGCATACTCATATATATGTATGTATAGGGTTGATCCTGTGAGAGCAAAAATCTATGAGAGAATGAGAGTAGTGGGTCTGGACCATTAGATTATGCTCATAGGACTTATCCAATGGACCTCGTGCCCATTAAGGATGAGATCAACCATTGACCCCATCCGTTAGATCTTAATCCGACGATCGATAACTTTCGTATTGCCATCAGTAACTGAATGCATCAGTATATATCAGTGATATTGAATGCATCAGTAACTTTCGTATTATCGTCGTTAACATTTTATATCAGTAATACTGTGCGGATCCGTATATTTCGTATTGCCATTAGTAACTTTGAATCAATTGTACGTAAAGGAAGTAATTTAATCAATAACTTTGGTTCCCACTTACTTGTAACTTTATATAAGTTACTAGAGCTAAGATATTACTTATTGAAGCTTAGATATATATTACTGAAGCTTGGATATATATTACTTACTAAAGCTTGCATTTTTATTATTGAAGTTGTTGGAGATGAAGCGGTCTCTTACTGAAGCTTGTGTTTTTGCTACTGAAGCTACTGGAGATGAAGCAGGCTCATCTCATCTCTGATGGGCACGGATCCCATTGGATAAAAATCCTATATATATATACATGTATTCTACTAAAGTCGTGTTTTTCTAAAAGAAAAGGGGGCAACCTTCCTGAACTCCGGAAGGACCGCGTCCTATTGGAAGGAAATCATATATATATATATATATATATATATATATATATGATTTCCTTCCAATAGGACACGGTCCTTCCTGAGTTCAGGAAGGCCGCCCCTTTTTTCTTGTAAAACAAATACTATGACTTTAGTAGAATACATATTTGTCTTATAATGTGCAGTTTTGTGTACGGCTTTGTATTGATAATATGCAGTTATAATACAAACTATATATGCATTTGATGAACCATTTTTTAAGGTTTTAATTATTAATGGAAAATGTGGAAGAAATATGCACACATGATGTGGTCGTCGTAATCGAAAACCAATTCAATCAAAAATTATTTATCCAACACAAAGAGAAACAAGGTGGATTGTTATTTATTAATTAACATTGTATATTGATGGGTCGAAAAACCACCAAGATTCGGGTGAATAAAATAGATCAAGGGTCGTTGCGACCCGGATCTCGGAAGTCAATCGGTCAATCAAGAAAATAAAGAGCAGACCACCAAAATAGAATGAAAATCAAGAAACTCAAAATAGCGGTCCTGGCTATTGGATTAGCCTGGTATAGCGACCAGGGTCGGACTCAGGGAGCACGTGATGGCCTTGCGGCCTACGAAGTAGTCTAAAAGAAAAATAAAATAAAATAAAATGCTTTTTGGTGGATTTTTAATCTTTTTATAATTTTTTTGTATTTTTAATTTAATTAAGAAAATAGAAAAGAAATAAATCAAGCAACTACAAACAATTATTTAACTACCCAAAAATCACCCAAAAATTCAAATAAAAATGTTTTATGTTTTTTTTATATTTTTTACTATTTTTGGTTAATTTTTGGTAATTTTCTGATTATTATTGAATTTTCTAAAAATCAAACAAGACAAGAAAATAGAGGTACTGTCCAGTCAGACTTGGAGGACCAAAATAAAATGGATAATTGTCCTATCAAGGTCTGAAGGTAATTTTCCTGTATAGTAGAAACTACAAGGAAAATTTAGGTACTGGAATTATTAGTTTTTAATTTTTTTTAATTATTAGAATTTTTATGGGTTTTTAGGGGTTTTGTAATTTTTATAGGTTTTATAAATCCAAAAATGACCAAAATTGGTCAGAAAATCAAACAATAAAAAACAAATGCTATATAATTGTTTTGTAATTTTTAAAGGTGTTTCAATATTTTTTGTGATTTTTAAAGCTAGACAGTAAAGAAAATGTGTGTTTTTGAATTTTTTAAAATAATAAATGAAATCATAAATGTCTCCAAAATTTAGAGAAAAGTTTACACCATGGCAGGAGCCATGTGTCCAATTTTCATCAAATTTAGAGTTGGTTTGCTATTTTATTAAAATAAAAAACAATGGTATAGTGCATAGGGACCTGTACACAATTAAAATAAGTTCCAGGGGGTCCGGTGCAATTTCTCCAAGAACTCACACGCGAGGCGCGTGACCTAGGCACACAGGGACCTAATTGCAAATAAACTTAAGTCCCAAGACTAATAAGTAACACGTACTAAAAATCCAGGGGCGTAAGTGTAAATTACCCACTATATAACGCACATGCACAATTAAACCACGCACAGGGGTATTTCTGCAAATATCAAAAGTATAACTTCATTCATTAACATCCTGAAACATAAAGCCTATACATGCAATTAACCCAAAAAAGCACGTGTCGAAGCACGTGTCTGATAACACGGATGATCCACGAGGGTCACCATAATAAATGTATCAAGTGTCGCTGAGGCGACCACTCATAGAAGATCGGTGTTAATCATCAATTAACCCACAACCAAAGAATAAAACAATCAAGCTCAAAAAGAAATGTGAATTAATCTTTATTTACTCTACCATAAAATGTACAGTGACAAGCATGTAGAGGTCGAACCACATAGAGCAATACAAAATACCATAGCCTACATGTATCTCAGAGTCATCCTTGTGTGAAGTGGGTTTTTAATTTCATTCTATTTTTTTGTATATATATATATTTATTTATTTTTTTATTTTTATTTTCAATAATATAATTAGGTAATATATATATATATATATATATAAAATATAAGAATATATATACCCATAGAGGATTACTATCTAGCTTGTGATACATATAATAGATATAGGTGTATATAAGTATGATAAAATATTATATAATTTTTTTTCTTTTTTATATTAGAGTTAATACATAGATATATAAATACAAATAATTAGATATATATATATATATATATATTATTTTTTTCTTTTCTTTTTTTTGGAAATACATATGTATACATAAAAGGGGTACTATAATATTTACAAAAATACTCAACAATAGTCAAAAATTCAGGGACAAGGTCTTTTTGGGATTTTCATGATTTTTTTACAGTTTTTGTGAATTTTAGGCATTTTTGAAAACATTTTTAGTATTTTTTAAATAATAAAATAGGAGCAAACAGTGGAATAGGGTCTGGCTATCATAAAAATAGACGTTAAAAATAGCAATCAGCCTCAAAAATTTTCCACACTATTTTTCTAATAAAGATAATAAAATATAGCAGAATTAGGGACTGAGTTCATATTTTTCTGATTTTTCTTTGAGTTTTTATATTTTTTTGAAGTTTTTGGGTATTTTTGAATTTTTAAGGTTTTCCTTTTGAGATTTTTAGGGATTTTTGGATTGACACTAAAATAGGTCAAAATGCACCATAGGGATTTTTTTTGGAATTATTCAAGGCATTTTCATATTTTTTGGGATTTTATAAGTTAGACAGTGAATAAAAGACATATTTTTGATTTTTAATAAATACAAAAAGGTAACAAAATGAAAAACTAAAAATATAGCGTTCAAGCACAACCAAACAGAACCTTAAGTCTATTTTTGCAAGATTTTTCGAATAAATATGAAGCACAAAATAAATAGACAAAGCATTCAAAAAATAAATGGCCTAGCAGGGGTATTTTTGCAAATAAAATAGTTGACAGGGGCATACATGCAAAAATCACAATAAAAATACACGTGAACTTTTATTTTTAGGACCATATTACAATTACCAAAAACCGACAGGGTTTACATGCAATTTTCACACGCCTCACGTGGGGGCTGCACGTAAGGCGCGGAGGGACTAAATCGCAAATATCAAAACCTTAAGGGGTGGTCTGCAATTTCTACAATTTTTTTACAACTTAAACTTTTATTTTTGGCGTTAAATAATAAATACAAAACAACGGGGGCTAGATGTGAAATTTACCCCCAAATAAGGCGTGTCATCCAACGGCGCTGGAGGCGCCACTTAACCACATGTCAAGCATCGGACGGCGGATGTCGGTTCGGCGATGAAGGGCCTGGATTAGAATCTCCTGGCTGATCTGATGGTGGACGTACGTCTTCATCGAACGATCGTCGTTCAATCTGGGCTTCCCCTCTCGATCCAACGGTGCTGGAGGCGTCTGGAAGAACGGGGAAGAAGCTCGCCCCCGGCGAGCTTCGATTGGGCAGCTCGGGCTCCTCCGGGCACCTCCCGCGTATGTGAAGCACTCCGAACGTAGCTGGGAAGCTTCCGCGTCGTCTGACGGTTCTCTCAAGGCTCCTGGAGGTCCGAGTCGCTAGGACGAGCTCGATGAAGAAGGGGACCCCCAGGAACCTCTTTCTGGTTCAATGCAAGCCCAGATGGGCTCTATTCCTCGATGTACCTGCACAGGAAGAACCGCGGGCGAGAGAGCTATCTCCTCGACCCGGGGTTTTGAAGCAGCGGTGCAAGATGAAGGTGGGCGGAGGGGCTCCGGCGAACGGCGGAGGTGGAGCCCCGATTCGCCAAGACCAAGGGTCCTGGGTTGGTCCGAGATGATAAAACAATGGAGAACACGATGGGAATCGAGATGGGGTGCTTGTGGCGGTCGGAAACAGTAGGGTTCACGGTGAAGAAGTCGCCGGAGCGGAGCTCCGACGAACTTCGAATTTTGATTTTTAAGCTAAGGGAATTAACTAAAACCTAATCTACTGACTGGAATGGAAAGCTAACATTAAAAGCTAACTAAAAATGCATAAAAAGGCAGCTCTTATACCTGGGGGCCTCCAGGGAGCAGGGCGGACGTCGGAGCTCCGCCGCGTCAAAATTCTCCGTCCTCCGGCCGAGTCGAGGCGCTGGGTCACTCCCCCTGTCACGAGGAATGGTCCAGGAACAAGAACAAGGAGTTTGGGTGGAATGAAAATGGCCAAATTCAAGGAAGGAGGCGGAGCTACTTATTTATAGACATTGGCGAGTAGCCTTATTGACCGGCGATGATTGGCTGATCCAATGAGTATCTACTTGATCTGAGATTTTGGCGGGCATCTTGGATGATTAGGGAGTAATTCTTGTGAAGGAAGCATCTTCGATTGATGGATGGTGTGCCCGGGAAAAATGGGAGAAGACGGGCGAAGAGACAGGCTGCGTCACATCGGGCGGCTGGGGAAGTAGTTGACCGGGCAGTCAACTGTTGACGGCCTGGGATTGGTCCAAGTCATCCGCTAGAAGACAAAATAGGGGACCTGATTAGGAATTGATTTATTTGAGACCTTAAATGATTTTATTAATTTTTTCTTATAAAATAAAAAATGTGTATTATTTCATCTAGTATTTATTTATGATTTTTATTGAATTTTTCGAAGTGTTTTATTATGGTTTTATTCGAATAATGTGTATATGTATGTATTTACATGTATTTTTATGTATTTTATTTTTAATTTGTTTATTTTCTTTTATTGTTTTATTGGCTTATTTTATAAATTTATAATTTGTTTTTGTGAGTATAAAGGTATTTTTATTTAATTTTTAGGAGTTTATTTACATTTTTAAATAAATAGGTATAGGTGTATGTATGTATACTTATAGGTGTTTTATCTATGTATTTTGTACACTTAATTTATTTATTGTATTTTCTTGATTTTTATTTTGAATTTACTTTTTTAATGAGTTATGTATAATGTATACATTATTATAAAAATATAAAAGAATAAAAGAACCAAGGAATAAAATCCTTTTTATTTATATATAGGTATATAGCATAGGTATTTTGTCTATGAATTTGTAGACTTATTTTATTTTACAAATTATTTTTGGTTTTTCTTTACTTTTAATATGTGTATGCATTATATATATTATCTACACAATTCTAAAAATATAAATTTATAAAAATAATGTATATTGAATAGAATGAATATTTTAATCAGTCCTATATACAAGGAGGGCCAAAAACCTAACTTCTGCATATGGACTCCAAAAATTATGAAACCAATTTTATAAAATAGTTCTTGGAATGCTATATACAATTAAAGGTGAGTTTGGGTGATTTGGAGTTTTTATTTACAAGATAGGGGTCTGTGAAGTTGAGATTCTGGCTTTTTATTCTGTGCATAAAATGTACACTGGGTATTATTTTTACACAAATTCAATTTTATATTTTTATTTACATTATTATCTACAACTTTTATGTACAAAGTTTCTTTATTTGATAAATAAATAATTCTGTATAAAATAGGTGTCAAAAATGCATAAATAGATGCATGAATAAATGAGGTATTTATTTTACACTGGCCCTTATCTCCCCCTACTTTATTCCTGGTCGACCAATACCATGCTGGCCTTGGTCTCGGGGTTTGGGTCATAAAATATCTCTAATATTTTATTCTTTTTTCTTTTCTTTTCTTTATTCTATAATTTTGGCATTAAACACAGTATTTAATGTATAATTAATACAAGGAATCATGAATGCTATTATGTACAATTTGATGCTATTTACATGCATTTGCTGGGGTTTTTGAGGCTAAAATGATAGAATAAAGGTGATGAAATGGACATTCATCACCCCCCTATACTTGCCTTTGCTAGTCCCTAGCAAATACTTATGCAATAAGTACAAAAAGAATAAAGAAAAGAAAAAGGAGAATGAAGAAAGATAGAGTGATTAGAGGTGCTTTCAGTGCAATGCATGTCTTTACAAAATCTGATTTTGGAGCTCATGTCAGACCTTGGTTGTGAATGTGTGTGGAACCTAGTCGGGAACCAGCTCTAAAATACAACAGCCTTCGATAACCACAGAACTCGGTTCAACCCACCTCAATAGCCGGGTCAGAACTAGTCTACATCATACGCAAACCCTTATAACTATGAAGCTGACTTGTACGGTGTAAGTGATAGTGGCTCTCCCCAACTGAAATGATAAAAGAACTGACTTCTTCAGAATGACAACCCAATGATTCCCCAATCCAATAGCTCTTTCCTCGAGGAGTAGGGTATTCCCTTCTAAGTTCAAGTGGCAACCAGCTCAAGAGGAGGGGGTGAAGAGAAGAATGGACGGTAGCCAGTGTAGCTACCTATCCCGGGATGCAAGACCAGTGTAGTCAAGTCATCCAGCTGCAGGCTCACATATTTGACTTTGGAGCTCAAGCTTGCTTATTGACTTTACAACATATGTACATACTTTGCAGGCATTTTATTTTTGTACAGGCCTGACCATTCATTTTTTTCAACATACTATTCACAGCAGCATTTACATAAGGAGTTTTTCCTCTTGAGCCAGTAGACTATCCCTCTTTTGAAGCTTTATCGCAACCCACAATCTCCTGTCTTTAGACCTCATGGCTATTGGACCAGGTTGGGGTGCACTTCCCTCCCTAGACGAGGACAAATGTTTCCACCCATGTGCGTCTCAGACTGGCAAATCCAACCCCCTCACCACTCCAACTGAGTTGAGCCAAGTGAAAGGTGCAAGTGTCCAAGTTAGGTCACGGTCGGCAAGAGTCATACGTGTGTCTCGAAAAGTTCTAGTTAGTCCACTGAGGTGACTTGAACCCAGCCCTGATTTCTCAAAGAATTAAGTCTATATAGACCTGAAGTACCTTAGATCTAGTTCCCATAAGGTTCCAGTGCAAGTAGGTGCGGTAAGGTCCAACCAAGCTCCAATTTGAGACTTTATTAGACTGATTCAATCATTAAGCTCACTCAAAAAGAATATGAATGGTATGCTTATGCTATGCACAATGAATGATGCAATTTTTCACAAAGAGTTTGAAAGAATCAAAGAATATTTTTATAAAAAGAATTTTTGCAAGTAACTAAGAACTGGACATATACAAAAAGTATATACAATTATTTACACGGGCGTGCCGCTTTATTTACAAAATGTATGAGTTTCTAAAAACTTTACAGGTTTAAATGAAGTAGTTTATTTGGAATTGTACAGAAAGAATTGTATGTGTCTTGTCTATGATTTACAAGTATTTGTTCTTATTAGTTTTTGAAAATAACTTTGCAAACTATGGTACACGATAATTTTCGCAATCATTTACACACATTTGAAAACTATTTTTGCAAAGATTTTTCACACTATATATACAATTTTCACAATAGTTTTGACAAGCATTTTTCAAAATATTTGCACATAGGTTTTTCAAATCCTTTCTTTCACACAAAGAAAAAGTTTTTCAATCAACACTGTTTCACACATTTGAAATCATTTCACATCAAATTTTTCAAAACTGGTCACACTATTTTTCAAATCATACTGTATAGGTATCTGATTTATTAATCAGTATGTACAAAAGAAGAAAAATTGTACAATATGGTTTTGATTCTTATAGGCTTTGTTTGGGCTTATTCATTATTTACAAATGAGAGATTTTTGTGCGGGCTCCTCAGACTTAATCGAGAATCATTTTCACAAGGATTTTGAAAACTATAGTCCAAGATAATTTTGCAAACATGTTCACGCATTTGAAAATCCTTTTACAAAGGTTTTACACAACATAGATAGAATTTTCAAAACAATTTTGATAATCAAATTTTCACAATCATTTGCACACTAGTTTTCACACATTTTGCTTTCACTCAAAGAAGATAAATTTTTCACACAAAACTAATTTTTCAAAGGTTGAATACTTGTACACACTATTTTACAAGATTTTTCAAAGGGGAATGTTTTGCTCAACATGCTTTTCTGACTCAATAATTAGTACAATTACAAAGAGTCTGAGGAACTCACAATCATCTTTCATTATTATAGAGCTACTTTTTACATTTTAATTTATATTGGGATGATATATTTTATTTTTCAGTATGAGTTATGGCTTATAGTATATACATGGTATATACGACCCCCCTATACTTAGCTTGAGCTATGTCCTCATAGATCGAAAGGAAAAAGAAAAGACATAACTCGTACTGAGTATAGACAAGTCTAAAGAATAAATAAGAATGAAATGAATGAATGAGAAGTTGACCGTCCCCCCTATACTTAGAATCAAATAATCCTAAGTATAGCAGACTGTACAAAAAGCATGAGGGTCAAGGGTGGGAATATACCGATCGTACTCAGATTGTCTCCCCCTATACTTAGGGTAAGATACTCCTAAGTATAGACAAGAAGAGGAGACAATGGAGAGGATCGGAATGAAATGAAAAACTCGGGGTGTCCATCCCCCCTATACTTAGGACCAAGTACGTCCTAAGTATAGAAAACTGTCTACAAGGGTGGCACCTTTTAGATACAAAGAGAAAATAGAAAAGGAAAAGAAGAAAAGAAGAAAATCAGATAAACATAGGCTGTAGTACATCGTCTGAATCTTTTGATGCCGCAGGTGCTGTGAAGATGTCATCGTGGTGCACTAGCTGAATAGAGTCTACAACGGCCAAGAATGCATCTGGTTCAAGCTAAGGCTTCAGTAGTTGTCCGTTGACGACGAAGGGCTGTGCGTCAGGGGACAATTCTGATATAGTTATGCTTCCATTGTCACGCACTTCACATACTCGAAATGGCCCTGTCCACTTACTCTTTAATTTACCTGGGAATATCCGCAACTTTGCATCAAATAGCCACACTTTCTGTCCAACGTCGAAGGTCTTCCGTATGATGTGCCGGTCATGCCAGCGTTTAACCTTCTCCTTGTACATCAAGGTGTTATCGTATGCATAGTCTCGGAATTCCAAGAGCCTGTTCAGATCGTCTTTTCTCTTCTGACCACTTCTTCGTGAGTCTAAATTACAACTGTTGATTGCCCAAAGAGATTTGTGGATCAATTCCACGGGCAGATGGTATGGTTTCCCATATACAAGATGGTAGGGTGACATGCCCAAGGGAGACTTGTAGGCTGTTCGGTAAGCCCATAGAACTGAGTCCAAGAGTTGAGACCAGTCTTTTCTGTTTGGCCTAACAAGTTTCTGCAGTGTAGTCTTGATTTCTCTGTTTAATAACTTTTCATGCCATTGGTCTGCGGATGATAAGGAGATGCGACACGGTGATCGATGCCGTACTCCTTCGTTAATTTCTTGACCTCTTTGTTGATGAAGTGACTACCCCCGTCGGAGATGAGAATCTTTGGTATCCCAAACTGCGAAATGATATTTTTCTTTAGAAACTGGAAAACTGTTTTGCTGTCGGCGGCTCGGGCGGGAATAGCTTCAACCCAATGACTCACGTAATCGACGGCGAGAAGGATGTGCTCAAAACCTTGACTGTTAGGGAAAGGTCCCATGAAGTCAATGCTCCATGCATCGAAAACGTCTGCTATCTGAATGATTTTCAGGGGCATTGAATCTTTGGCAGTTAGTGTTCCTTTCAGTCTCTGACAGTCAATGCATCTTTTGACAAACTCAGCTGCATCCTTGAATAAAGTAGGCCACCAAAAGCCACACTGAAGTACTTTGGCTGCCGTCCGATCTCCAGAGTGATGTCCACCAGATTCGAGCGAATGACAATGCTCGAGGACACTAGATTGCTCCGTCTGAGGGATGCACCTGCGCCAAAGACAATCTGCTCCTTCTCTGAATAAAAGAGGATCTTCCCATTGGTAGAAGCGGATGGTCGACATGAATTTCTTCTTTTGGTTCTTCGTCCAATCCGAAGGTATTACCCCAGAGGCGAGGTAGTTGTCTATATCAGCATACCAAGGAAGAGAATCCACAGCTAAGATGGCTTCGTCAGGGAAGGTTTCTGTGATAGGTGCATTGCTCAGAGGAGGCTCATGTTGTTCAATCCTGGAGAGGTGATCTGCTACCACATTCTGAACTCCAGGCTTGTCCTTGATCTCCAAATCGAATTCCTGGAGGAGAAGGATCCAACGAATCAGTCTTGGCTTGGCATCCTTCTTCTGCTGTAGGTACCGGATAGCAGAGTGGTCTGTGAAAATTGTGACCTTTGATCCCGACAAATAGGATCTGAACTTCTCTAAGGCAAAAACCACAGCCAGCAATTCTTTCTCTGTCACTGTATAATTTCTTTGTGCTTCATCTAATGTTCTGCTGGCATAGTGAATGGCATAGGGCGCTCTGTCTTTCCTCTGACCAAGAACAGCTCCTACTGCAAAATCTGACGCATCGGTCATTATTTCAAAGGGAAGAGTCCAGTCAGGAGGCTGCAAGATTGGAGCCTGAGTGATAAGCTCCTTCAACTGATTGAAAGCAAGGAGAACCGACTGATCAACAATGAATTCAGTCTCCTTGCACAAGAGTTCTGTCAGAGGTCGGGCAATGCAGCTGAAATCCTTGATGAATCACCTGTAGAATCCCACATGCCCCAGGAATGACCTCACATTCTTAACTGACTGAGGTGGCTAAAGATTTGAAATGACATCCACCTTCGCCGAGTCGACTTCCATGCCACGTTTGGAAACGACGTGGCCCAGCACAATACCCTCTGTGACCATAAAGTGGCTCTTTTCCCATGAAAGCACTAGATTGACTTCCCGGCACTTCTGAAGCACTCTGTCTAGGTGCTCAAGACAAGAATCGAACCTATCACCATAGACGGAGAAATCGTCCATGAATACCGCAAGAAAACTGCCTACCATCTCGACGAAGACTGCTAACATGCATCTTTGGAAGGTTGCAGGTGCGTTGCACAATCCAAAGGGCATTCTCTTGAAGGCATAGGTGCCGAACGGGCAAGTGAAGGTAGTCTTCTCTTGATCCTCAGGAGCGATCGCCACTTGGTTGTACCCGGAGTACCCATCCAGAAAGCAGAAGAACTCCTTGCCTGCTAATTTCTCCAAAACTTGATCAATGAATGGCAAGGGGAAGTGGTCCTTCTTGGTTGCTGCATTAAGACGGCGGTAGTCAACACACACCCGCCAGGAGGTTGGTACCCGAGTTGAAATTTCCTCTCCTTTATCATTGGTGACCACAGTAAGCCCGGATTTCTTGGGAACTACATGTAGTGGGCTTACCCATTTTGAGTCGGAGATGGGATAGATGAAGCCTGTGTCACACCATTTCGTGATTTCTTTCATGACGACGTCCCGAAGGTTAGGATTCAGCCTTCTTTGGAATTCGCGGGACGGCTTGGCATCTTCTTCTAGATAGATATGGTGTGAACACAGAGCTGGATTTATCCCTCGGAGATCTGATACGCTCCAACCAAGTGCCTTGCGGTTCTTTTCTAGAACCTCGAGAAGTCGAGATTCCTGATCCGGATTCAGCCTGCTGCTGATGATGACTGGATACATTTGTTCTTCACCCGCAAGGAAAGCATACTTCAGGCCTGCAGGAAGTGGCTTGAGTTCTGGTTTTATGCTGTCCACTTTATCCATCACTTCAGACACCATGCTGGTGGTGGGATGTACTTCTGATAAGGTGCTACCATCCTCATCATTCTGTTGAGATCCCAGTGATGTACCGAACGGTTTTGCACTAAGATGATCATGTTCGGTCTGGAGTGAATGCTCAAGAAGATGCGCCTGCATATGAGAATCCGTCTCCCAAAAATCATCGGAGCATATGCTGACTGCGCTTTCCGAGTCCTCCTCAAGAGTGAGGATTTCTCGGGTCCATGGATTGTCCAATGATAATTCTAAGTCTCTGATCTCTGCAATAAAATCATAGTCTGCTTCTGATGCTGCCTGGTTCTCATCAGTTGTGGCATTCGGCTCTTTGTTCATATTGATCGTGATTTGCTGGGTGTTCGAGCTGAAAGTGATCTTTCCAGACCCGTAATCAACCACGACACCTGAAGTACGGAGGAATGGTCTGCCAAGGATGATAGGGGTCTGGAGCAGGGGTGCAGGCGAGTCCATATCAAGGACTACAAAGTCAGCTGCGAATTTCATCTCCTGCATGGTAACTACCACGTCGTCCAACAGTCCTTGGGGCCGCTTGACGGATCGGTCAGCGAACTGAAGGATCATGCGTGTCTACTTGAGCGGTCCCAGCCCGAATTCTTGCATTATGGACGAGGGCAGAAGGTTGATGGAAGAACCACTGTCAAGAAGAGTACGCTCGAAGACCTGGTCAAAAATCACACAACTGATCAAAGGTGCTCCAGTATCTTGCTTCTTCTGGGGGAGACTGCTGATAGCTGCTACCGTGGCCAAGGTGAGGACATGCCTCTTGACTTGCTGGCGTCTGTTTTCTTGCGCTGGGCGACACTTGTTAGTACATGCCTCCTTTAGTCCTTTCTTCACAGCTGGCATGTATTCCACGGCTTTCAACAAGGGAATCTCAATAGTCAATTTATCCAAAATATCCACAACACCTGGATCAGACAATGCTTTTTTTCATTTTGCAATTTTTTTTGGATTTTTGTATTGCATGAGGAAAAGGAATATTTACATTACTGGCAGGAAAATGAGAGTTCTTATTTACATCCAAATCATCGCCCACAGAGTGTTGTACGTCCGAACTACAAAAAGGAGTACAAGCTGGATCTGAAAATGCTGGTGCTGTAGGGCGATCAAAAAGAGTAGCGTCTGCTCCATCGGCTGGCGAGGGATCGACTGCCGCTGGCGGCTCCTCCAAGGCTGGTGCGGCTTCGCTTCTGCTACAAGCTTCTTTTTATTGTTTTTGTTTTTGCTGATTTTTTTGTATTTTTGGCTGAGGTTGCTTCTAGCAAGGCACGACGGCTGGACTGGCTTCTCCTTCTTCTTCCTCCTCACCCGCCCCTGGAGCTGGCACGGCTGATGCGGAAGATGACGATCCACCTGTTTCTTTATTCACCCCACTGGTAGTAGCAGGCGGAGGCAAGGCCCTACCGCTCCTGAGAGTAACAGCATTAGAATAAACAGTAATATCATTTTCAGACACGGACTGGACATCACATTCTACCTGCTCTTTCTTCTTGAAATTATTGGGGTTGGCTTCGACCTGTGCCGGAATGGTAGTTCGGGTGGCGGTCAGGTCATCAAGCCATTTTGTCATCTCCGCAAGCCCTTTAACAAGCTGGGCCAGACACTCCATGGTGGGATTCGCAGGGGACACTTCGAAAGATTCAGCGTGCAGACCACGCTGCTGTTGGGAAGATGGGTGGGGAGGCTGTTGCTGGTGGTGTTGCTGTGGTGGCGCAGGAAGTTGAAGCTGTTGGTATGATGGAGGAGGATACTGCTGGTATGGTTGATGCTGAGCAGCCGCATACTGATGATACGGCTGTGGGTGGCGGTACTGCAGCTGCTGCTGGTATGGATAGTTCTGCCTCCATTGATGTGCAAACTGGGGAGGCTGCTGGTGTTGTTGGTGAGGCTGAGAGGTTTGACCAAAACGACCACCCTGAGGTTGGTGGTACTGTCGGTTGGCAAATTGCTGACCCTGGGGTTGTCCCTGAGGACGGGTCGGCTGTGCATCATTACTCCATACCCCATTGACTTCTTGGATCAGGGGTGGTGGTGGGAAGACTAGATCAGATATAGAAAGGAACTCTGGATGGTACACGACCATCTGCTGCTACGGCGGGCCTTGGTCGGGTGCCTGCACGTATTACACGTGCTGGACTGCCGGTGGCTGCTGGCTCGGCTGAGGCTGATGCTGCGGTTGCTGTTTGTCCTTCTTCTCAACAGGAGCATCTGATGGTGTAGCCGACTGGACAGAGTTGATCGTGCCGACCAACAGTTCAAGATACTTGTTGATCTGATCTAGCTTATCCAGGTTCTGGGTCCTCTTCTCGATCACAGCGAGTTTCTCAAGGTCATGTGATCGCTTCTCAATGATATCTACTTTAGAGAGATGGCCCCCGATGATGCTGAGGTTGGAGCTCTCATCTCTCTATGCTTCCCTTGATGCAGCCATGTGAACTTGTTTCTGGAGGATCTGGGGCTGCTTCTGGTATGCCTTGGATGAAGAGAGGGCGGCCTCTCCTTCGGCCATTTCTTCGAAAATCCGCCAGACTACATCTTCATCCTTATTAAAATGGGAACCCCCACATGCTGCGTCCACGAGCCTTTGGCTTTCAATGTTTAGCCCCCCAAAGAAATGCTGGTCCAAGCTGGTCTTCGGGATATCATGATGGGGACACTTCTCCTGCAGGTCAGTGAATCTCTCCCAAGCTTCATGTATAGACTCGTGGGGTCCTTGGGTGAAATTACTGATACGGGCTCGCATCTGGTTGAGCCGACCGAGAGGGTAATATTTGTACAGAAAGGCGGATTTCAACTCCTCCCAGGTCGTCACGACCTTTCCCAAATGATTGACCCAATAGAGGGCCTTGTCCTGTAGGCTGAAGGGGAAAGCCATCATCTTTACAATGTCCAGAGGGACATTAGGATAATGTGTGGTACGACAAATGCGGGAGAATTGCTGCAGGTGAATGTACGGCTCCTCGCTTGTGTTTCCATGAAAGGCAGGGAGAAGGGCTATGAACTGGGGCTTTAGCTCAAAGTGAGCGTGTACCGGTGGAATGAGAATCCACTCGGTCATCTGGCTGTCTCCCGGATTATATGTTTCTTTGAGTGTCGGCTTGGGTGGTGGTAATTCAAGATCATCATCAGGAGGATCACCACCTCCACCTCCACCTCCTCCTCCCTTGCCTCCTCTACCTCTGCCTCCTCCTCCATCGTCATGGTTCATCATGTCATTCAACATATCCTGGAACGCGGTCTGTGTCAGGGCCTGCTCGGTCAACTGCTGCTGTATGGCCTGGATAGATGCCAGCAACTGTGCATTGACTTGGTTTTGATCTGGCACCTGTCCCTCTGGTGGTGGCTGCTGACCCTTGCCCTTTCCTCCTGGAGCCATGTCAGGGTCTGAGTCGGACGAGATGAACTCCGGAGTAGTCTCCAGGGCTCGCACTGGCTTCTATCTGCAGAATGAGATAGTCAGAATCAGATCACTTGCAATTAACTTTCAGCTGCCGTGATTAAGCTGGAATTCAGGTCAACCCCAGCATGTTGTGAATGGAAAAAGGATGTAGACTGAAATCGACTCCCATTCACAACGGCGAAAGCGGGACAAAAGTGATCCCAGTTTATTGGGTGGTCAAGAGAAAGGTAGAAAATGAGGAGTCTGGAGATCGATCTGCAAAGTCCAGATCGGTTTCTCGGGAATCGCCTCGAGCTTATTGGCGGAGTTGAGTCCATGGAATCTATGTAGGTGTCAGCATGGTCCTGACGAAAACCATCCATGGATCAACTTCGCGAAGCACAAGAGAATGTCGGATTGTTGGAAGAACGATACGATGGTCAACGAGGAATAAAAGGAGTGTAAAACAGTAGAAAGGCTCGGTTGAGCTGGGTGGTCAAAGGAAGATACAACAAAATGTGCGCAAAGGCGCGGGACTTTGATCTTTGAACCTTAATCTAGATCCATACAAACACAATACAAAATCGGGTTCACCAACTCACGCCATGTGAAGCCGTGAAAGTTCGGTTATTTATTATCTTTTCATTTTTAGAGTTGTGATTTTTCAGGCATATCTTATAACAAGTCCTTAGTACGCTACCCTATAGGAGAGAGAGTACTGCCAGAAGAGTATCCCGTACTTGTCCTCCTCCTGTGTAACCTGTAGTCTGTACTTTTTGGAGTCCTTGTAACCCTTCCTGGATCCCTACTCAGCCAAAGAAAAGAGAGAGGAAGCCGATAGGCAAAACCAATACTTTGGTTCTCGCTCGCAACGGAATCACCCGTGAGCGTGCAAGAACCTACTCGAACGCAGGACAATGAGACAGACACCCTCGTGAAGGAATGGCCTATGCTCAATACTTCGGGCAGGGTCGATGCTCTCACAACAGAGAGTCACCATTGGTGACCAAGCCCTACTCGCCTATGTACGATGGAAGCGCCATTACTTCAGAAATCCAGACGATACACAAGGCAGTTGCAGACTGGGTTTTTGGCTTTAATCCTTAGGGGTCGCACTCGCTCAAGGGAGTAGGGTTTTGGTCCCCCTCCAAGGTACCTGAAAACAATGAGGGCTTTATGAACCCGGTACAATGATAGTACATTACGAATTTTAATTAAGGTCAAGTTTATTTAGCAGTCCCCTTGTTTTAATTTTTTGGGTTTTCACTTTTTTTGGATCTGTTTTCATACCAGCGCCTAACGTTTTTGTAGATTTTCACTTAAGTCCTAGGTGCTCAAAATCAGAGGGAGATAGCGGAAAAGCCGTGCAAGTGGTTCCATGATGGAAATCTCACCATTGAACCGAATGATGCATGCTGAGTTAGAAGACTTACAATGCATCCTAGCTCTCTCCATGTGGTATGCAAAACAGAATTTTTAAACCTATCTACATGTCGGTATGCAAGGCACAAAATCGCCCTAAACATAAGCTGCTATTAGCGTGAAGAACCATAAGTCGCTCATTCATCACTAGCCCGAAGGGTCTGGTCTTGGCTCACCCCTCCTCTGTACTCAACACACTTGAGCTTAGGAGAAAGCGCTTTACAGGGCTCGCTGCGGCACAAGTGCTAAGAGATAAATGATCGGCTTGTTTAAGTTTGACTAGATCCAAGCGCAGTAGACTATAGGAACATGCATTCTTATTAATGTTTGGACCTATCTACCGAGTCAAGCAACCTATATCTAGGGGCTCCAAGCACACAAAACAAAGTAAAAGAAAGGCGGAAAGCTCAAAACTTCGGAAAACAAAATAAAGGAAGGCGATGAAAACTCGAAAAAAACGCGATGAGGCCCCCAGGTGAACAATCACCCGGGCACTGGACCTCATTGTGAAGAGTAGAGTCCTGTTTAATTACATGCCAAAATGGTCTCTCTCTCACCATAAATTACAAAATAAATAATCCTAAGTGTTCTAGTTCTAAATAATGCCCATCTCTTTTTGCTTCCTTGGTGCTCTCTCCAGATGGTCGTGAGAAGAAGACCATCCTCCTCCAAGCTTGGCTGCATTGGCCTCCTAAGAAGCCATCCTCACGTGGCGGGCCCTCGCATCAAAGTCACAAAAAAGAATGCATTAGTAGAGCTCAACCAATAAAATGGAGCAGATAAAATAATCACAATAAATAAATAAATGAAGCATGGTGATTAATAGCAATAAAAATAGCTGCTCACAAAAAGGAATGATAAATCAAGAAGAATGACAACATGAATTAGGCTATGTTCATTGCTCCCCGGCAACGGCGCCATCTGATAACACGAATGATCCACGAGGGTCACCATAATAAATGTATCAAGTGTCGCTGAGGCGACCACTCATAGAAGATCGGTGTTAATCAACAATTAACCCACAACCAAAGAATAAAACAATCAAGCTCAAAAAGAATATAATTAGATAATATATATATAAAATATAAGAATATATATATACCCATAGAGGATTACTATCTAGCTTGTGATACATATAATAGATATTGGTGTATATAAGTATGATAAAATATTATATAATTTTTTTCTTTTTTTATATTAGAGTTAATACATAGATATATAAATACAAATAATTAGATATATATATATATATTATTTTTTTTCTTTTCTTTTTTTTGGAAATACATATGTATACATAAAAGGGGTACTATAATATTTACAAAAATACTCAACAATAGTCAAAAATTCTGGGATAAGGTCTTTTTGGGATTTTCATGATTTTTTTACTGTTTTTGTGAATTTTGGGCATTTTTGAAAACATTTTTAGTATTTTTCTAAATAACAAAATAGTAGCAAACAGTAGAATAGGGTCTGGCTGTCATAAAAATAGACGTTAAAAATAGCAATCAGCCTCAAAAATTTTCCACACCATTTTTCTAATAAAGATAATAAAATATAACAGAATCAGGGATTGAGTTCATATTTTTCTGATTTTTCTTTGAGTTTTTATATTTTTTTGAAGTTTTTGGGTATTTTTGAGTTTTTAAGGTTTTCCTTTTGAGATTTTTAGGGATTTTTGGACTGACACTAAAATAGGCCATAAGGTTTTTTTTTTGGAATTTTTCGAGGCATTTTCATATTTTTTTGGGATTTTATAAGTTAGACAGTGAATAAAAGACATATTTTTGATTTTTAATAAATGCAAAAAGGCAACAAAATGAAAAATTAAAAATATAGCGTTCAAGCACAACCAAACAGAACCTTAAGTCTATTTTTGCAAGATTTTTCGAATAAATATGAAGCACAAAATAAATAGACAAAGCATTCAAAAAATAAATGGCCTGGCAGGGGTATTTTTGCAAATAAAATAGTTGATAGGGGCATGCATGCAAAAATCACAATAAAAATACACGTGAACTTTTATTTTCTGTACCATATTATAATTACCAAAAAGCGGCAGGGTTTACATGCAATTTTCACGCGCCTCACGTGGGTGCTGCACGTGAGGCGCGGAGGGACTAAATCGCAAATATCAAAACCTTAAGGGATGGTCTGCAATTTCTACAATTTTTTTACAACTTAAACTTTTATTTTTGGTGTTAAATAATAAATACAAAACAACGGGGGCTAGATGTGAAATTTACCCCCAAATAAGGCGTGTCATCCAACGGCGCTGGAGGCGCCACTTAACCACGTATCAAGCATCGGACGACGGATGTCGGTTCGGCGATGAAGGGCCTGGATTAGAATCTCCTGGCTGATCTGATGGTGGAAGTACGTCTTCATCGAACGGTTGTCGTTCAATCTGGGCCTCCCCTCTCGATCCAACGGTGCTGGAGGCGTCTGGAAGAACGGGGAAGAAGCTCGCCCCCGACGAGCTTCGATTGGGCAGCTCGGGCTCCTCCGGGCACCTCCCGCGTATCTGAAGCACTCCGAACGTAGCTGGGAAGCTTCCGCGTCGTCTGACGGTTCTCTCAAGGCTCCTGGAGGTCCGAGTCGCTGGGACGAGCTCGATGAAGAAGGGGACCCCCAGGAACCTCTTCCTGGTTCAATGCAAGCACAGATGGGCTCTATTCCTTGATGTACCTGCACAGGAAGAACCGCGGGCGAGAGAGCTATCTCCTCGACCCGGGGTTTTGAAGCTGTGGCGCAAGATGAAGGTGGGCGGAGGGGCTCCGGCGAACGGCGGAGGTGGAGCCCCGATTCGCCACGACCAAGGGTCCTGGGTTGGTCCGAGATGATAGAACAATGGAGAACACGATGGGAATCGAGATGGGGTGCTTGGGGCGGACGGAAACAATAGGGTTCACGGTGAAGAAGTCGCCGGAGCGGAGCTCCGACGAACTTCGAATTTTGATTTTTAAGCTAAGGGAATTAACTAAAACCTAATCTACTGACTGGAATGGAAAGCTAACATTAAAAGCTAACTAAAATGCATAAAAAGGCAGCTCTTATACCTGGGGGCCTCCAGGGAGCAGGGCGGACGCCGGAGCTCCGCCGCGTCAAAATTCTCCGTCCTCCGGCCGAGTCGAGGCGCTGGGTCACTCCCCCTGTCACGAGGAATGGTCCAGGAACAAGAACAAGGCGTTTGGGTGGAATGAAAATGGCCAAATTCGAGGAAGGAGGCGGAGCTACTTATTTATAGACATTGGCGAGTAGCCTTATTGACCAGCGATTATTGGCTGATCCAGTGAGTATCTACTTGATCTGAGATTTTGGCGGGCATCTTGGATGATTAGGGAGTAATTCTTGTGAAGGAAGCATCTTCGATTGATGGATGGTGTGCCCGGGAAAAATGGGAGAAGACGGGCGAAGAGACAGGCTGCGTCACATCGGGCGGCTGGGGAAGTAGTTGACCGGGCGGTCAACTATTGACGGCCTGGGATTGGTCCAAGTCATCCGCTAGAAGACAAAATAGGAGACCTGATTAGGAGTTGATTTATTTGAGACCTTAAATGATTTTATTAATTTTTTCTTATAAAATAAAAATGTGTATTATTTCATCTAGTATTTATTTATGATTTTTATTGAATTTTTCGAAGTGTTTTATTATGGTTTTATTTGAATAATGTGCATATGTATGTATTTACATGTATTTTTATGTATTTTATTTTTAATTTGTTTATTTTCTTTTATTGTTTTATTGGCTTATTTTATAAATTTATAATTTGTTTTTGCAAGTATAAAGGTATTTTTATTTAATTTTTAGGAGTTTATTTACATTTTAAATAAATAGGTATAGGTGTATGTAGGTATACTTATAGGTGTTTTATCTATGTATTTTGTACACTTAATTTATTTA
The DNA here is from genome assembly GCA_037367405.1 of Ottelia alismoides. Taxonomy (NCBI): domain Eukaryota; kingdom Viridiplantae; phylum Streptophyta; class Magnoliopsida; order Alismatales; family Hydrocharitaceae; genus Ottelia; species Ottelia alismoides. The sequence goes on along the minus strand of JAZKJV010001130.1, from coordinate 38,179 downwards.
TTGTATTTTCTTGATTTTTATTTTTAATTTACTTTTTTAATGAGTTATGTATAATGTATACATTATTATAAAAATATAAAAGAATAAAAGAACCAAGGAATAAAATCCTTTTTATTTATATATAGGTATATAGCATAGGTATTTTGTCTATGAATTTGTAGACTTATTTTATTTTACAAATTATTTTTGGTTTTTCTTTACTTTTAATATGTGTATGCATTATATATATTATCTACACAATTCTAAAAATATAATTTTATAAAAATAATGTATATTGAATAGAATGAATATTTTAATCAGTCCTATATACAAGGAGGGTCAAAAACCTAGCTTCTGCATATGGACTCCAAAAATTATGAAACCAATTTTATAAAATAGTTCTTGGAATGCTATATACAATGAAAGGTGAGTTTGGGTGATTTGGAGTTTTTATTTGCAAGATAGGGGTCTGTGAAGTTGAGATTCTGGCTTTTTATTCTGTGCATAAAATGTACACTGGGTATTATTTTTACACAAATTCAATTTTATATTTTTATTTACATTATTATCTACAACTTTCATGTACAAAGTTTCTTTATTTGATAAATAAATAATTCTGTATAAAATAGGTGTCAAAAATGCATAAATAGATGCATGAATAAATGAGGTATTTATTGTACACTGGCCCTTATCTCCCCCTACTTTATTCCTGGTCGACCAATACCATGCTGGCCTTGGTCTCGGGGTTTGGGTCATAAAATATCTCTTATATTTTATTCCTTTTTCTTTTCTTTTCTTTATTCTATAATTTTGGCATTAAACACAGTATTTAATGTATAATTAATACAAGGAATCATGAATGCTATTATGTACAATTTGATGCTATTTACATGCATTTGCTGGGGTTTTTGAGGCCAAAATGATAGAATAAAGGTGATGAAATGGAGTTTCATCAGTTTCCCACTACAAATAGGGGTATAAAAGTAAATACAGGAAACGACAGGGTCCTCTATGCAAATGACCATACGAAAATAAAAGTTTTAAAAATATTTACAAGACTAAAGATTAACACCTAAAAATCTAAGGGCCTAAGAGATATTTACCCTTTATTAAGTCGATGGACGGATGAGCGCCACGTGGAGATCCGACGGTCAGAGGAGGTGGCGCCTCAACGCAGGGTCCTCAGCTCGGATTGAACGGCTGCAGGCTCACCACATGGCTGATCGGACGGTTCCCGTACGCTGTGGATGAACCTCGCGGAGTCGACGGTCATGATCACTCCTCCAAGGATCTGATGGTGCTAGCAGCTCCTCAAATGGACGACTCTGATCTGAACTGGAGCTGGAGACCGATCGGACGGCTGCGGAGGGTGCACGAAGAACAAGCGGCCGACGATTTTCGTCGGCCGGTGGACGAACGATGACCCTTCTCGCGGGCTGCTGAAGATCGGAAAAGGTTCGCATGGGCCTCCCGCATCGAATGGTCTCCTCCGGTGACGAAGCGGATCTCCAAAGAGATCAAGCGACGTCGGCGGAGGAGGAGCTGTTGCTCCAAAGAGTCGAAGCCCTCAGATGGGCTCAGATGAACCTGCAATGCCAAGCAACGAGCTCCTGGGTCGAGGGCAAAGTGCCTCGACCCGGTTAGGGGTGGTGTAGGTGAACAGTGCGTTGGAATGAAGGGGCTCCGACGAAGCGACGACGGAGGAGCCCCAATCCCAGTTCTTGTGCAAACTGGGTTGGATGAGAGGGTGGAGAATGTGCGCGGAGGAAGGGCGGAGGTGATGGGCGACTTCGATAATCAAAACGAGAGCGAGGGTGGTCGGAATCAGCAATGGACGACGACTGGATGAATTGAGCAAAAATGAAAATTCGGGAAATGGAGAAGGAAAGAAGGCTACCTATTGGATGCTGTCGACTGTGGAAGAGCTGGGGATGCTCCAGGTCCTAGCCTCGAGGGCCGTCGGTGCCCGAGGCTCGAGCACCACCTCTGGGCGGCGCACGGCGGCACAAAGACAGTGGATCAGTGGTGCGTCCACTCCCTCCTCGCTGCGACACGGCCGGGAGCGAGCTGTCACTCTCGCGGTGGCTGTGGAGGTCCTAGGGTGGCGTGAATCGATCCAAAGATGGAATGAAATGGAGACGGAGCTCGGACTTTATACGGCAAAGGGTCCAGCTAGATCAGGTCGGGCAGGGCACGGTGAGGCGCAGATCCCAATGCGATCAACCGGGCGAGGATCTCGGATGTATGAGGAAGGAGTAGCGCCCGGAAATTTCGGATTTGGTGATCGGGCCATGACGCGATAAATCGGTGAAATCGGGTCGGGCGTCATGTACCCATGGGAAGTGGTCCAAGGGGGGGAGTTGGCCGGGGGGTCAACGTCCCCCGTGGACCAATCAGAAGGGGCCACCTCAGAAATTCTTGGAAATTAAAAATAAAATAATAGATGGCTGATTTAGGAAAAACTTAAAACATGAAAAATGTTTATTTTATTTTATTTTTCTATTTTTTTTTGTGATTTTTAATTAATTTTTCGAAATAAAAATAAAGTATTTACACTATAGTGCTATATATAGGTATTTGTACAATGTGGATTTTTGATTTTTGATTTTTAATTAATTATTTTTGTACATTTTTATTCCTATTTTATATTTTATTTATTTATAGCATAGAATTAGGGATAAAAGGATATTTTTACTTTATTTTTATTATTTATTTACAAGGACTAATTAAATAGATATATACATATATATACATGGTATATATACAATGTTATTTTTGGTTTTTAATTTTGTTCTTTTTATTTTGGTTTTTGTTTTTATGATTTTTATTTTATTTATTTACACCATGAAATGTATACAAATTTTTATGGAAATTAATTTATTTATTTACAAGGTAAAATAAATAAAGGTGTGGTCTTATATACATGGTGGATATGAACAAGGAAGGCTATTTTTATTTTCTTTTTAATTTTTCTATTTTTATTTTGATTTTGTGTTTACAAATATTTACAAATATATACAAGCCCATTTTTTCTATTTTTAGAGGAAAATATTTTTATTATATTTACAGGTATATTTACACACATGAGCTCCCTATCTCTCTCTACTTTGGCTTTTATGCGGTCAGGCCCATGCTGAGCCCTCCCTTGGGATTAGGTTGCTCAATATTTATTCTAAATATTTCCCTCTTTTTATTTTAAATCTTTATTCTTTTATTTTTGCACAAAACATGCTAATTATTACTTTTTACACAATGCATGTCTTTTGGTAATTATTTATATTTACAAGTATCTACATGCATTTGCAAAGGTTTTTGTAGCTAAAATATAAGAATAAAGAGTGATGAATAAGTATGAATCACCCCCTATACTTAACTTTGCTAGTCCCTTAGCAAACACTTATTTGAAAAAGAAGTGAAAAATAGAAAGAAAAAGAAAAAGAGGAGAATGTACATGGATCAAGGTTGAATGTTAAACTTGCCTTCATTAATTTGATATATGGAGCTCGATCAGATCTTTGGATTATTAATGTGTCGGAACCTTATTTGGACTTAAGTTTAAAACTCAACAGCCTCTAAGTTCCACTAATCTATAATCAAGACTCCTCAACAATCCAGATCAGAACAAGTCACCAAACACAAACCCTGAAGACCATGAATCTTTCCTTGTACTGTGAATGTGAAGTATAAGCTCTCCACCTCAGAAATGGCAACTTGACAACCCTCCCCAACAAGGTTACTCTATGACCCCAATCTGGCCACTCTTTCCTCGAGGAGCGGGGTATTCCCTTCTAAGTTCAAGTTCAACCGGCTCAAGAAGAGGGGGAAGAAGAGAATGGACCATGGCCAGTGTAGCCATGTATCCTTGGGAGCTCAACCAGTGTAGCCAAGTCTCCCTACTGCAAGATACATAAGGTGGGACATGAATCTCAAGCTTTGCTTCTTGCACCATATACATACTCCGGTGGGATTATCATTTTCTATCAGACCCACCACTTTTTTGGAGTTATTTTCTTTTTGCATTTTTTTTTCAAGTGCATCTATACAACATATACAGGTGCAGCATATATACAAGGAGTTTTTCCTCTTGAGCCAGTAGACTATCCCTCTTTTGAAGCATTATTGCAACCCACAACTCCTGTCGTTAGACCTCATGGAAACCAGACCAAGTTGAGACGCACTTCCTTCACTAAAAGAAGAAGAGAGGTTCCGCCTAGAAGTACTACCCTCATATGCTACCCCAAGTCAAGGAAGACTTCCTCCTCACCACCTCCTCCGTAGAGAGCTCGGTGCTAAGTGCGGTGTCCAAGTAAAGCCATTATCTATATGAGTCATGTGTGTGTTGTTAAGTGCTCTACTTAGGCTGAGATGACATGTGATCATAGCCTAGTGGACTCAAAGAATTAAGTCACCATGGACCTGAAAAGCCTTAACCCTAAGCCCTATAAGGTTCCTCTTAGAAATTAGGTGGATTAAGGTCTTAATCAGGCTCCATTTCCCAATTTAATTCCAGGCTAGTTTAAATGTCAACTATATTCCAGGAAAAACTATATACATATATACAAAGATGGTATTTACACAATATTTACAACCATGCAACATTTTTTAAAAAATGTTTTGAAATCATGAATGGATGAATGCATGAATGGAATTTTTTGCAAAAGTATTTACACACATTTACACAAGATTTTTGCAAACTTTTGATTTTCAAAACATTTTGGAAAAAAATTGTACTATATACATAATTTTGATATACACATATTTACACAAACTTTACACAAAAAGATTTTGAAAATATTTTTACAGAAGTAATTTGTACACTAGCTATGTATGTGCAAATAAAAGAATGTTTATTTACAGGAAAAATTTTTAATTTTTGTGAATTTTTAGGTTTTTAGACAATTTTTATTTATTAACACACTCACACAAAGTATGAGTTATGGATAAAGTATATATGAAATATATACACACCCCCTATACTTAGCTCGAACGATGTCCTCAGAGTCAAGAGCGATGAAGAAGACATAACTCGTGCTAGGTATAGGGAAGTGAAAAGGAAGGCTATATACAAAGACGAATTATTGAATCGAAAATCAAAAAGATCTCGGCTTTTCCCCCTATACTTAGGATCAAATAATCCTAAGTATAGCAGGCTGTACATAAAGGGAAAACCGAGTGGAGAATGTACAGGGTCTACCCCCCTATACTTAGGGTAAAATATCCCTAAGTATAGGCAGCAGAACAGGGGTAAAGTGAATCAAAAGAAATACCCAAAGGTCCTACATCCCCCCTATACTTAGGGTAAAGTACACCCTAAGTATAGCATAATCAAAAGATCAAGAAAGGGATGTGGGACTAAAGAATGTGATGATATGGACATCTGGATCTATACAGGTCGGAAGAACAATGATAATCAGGCATGAGATGCAATAGATGTGAGTCAAGAGACCACATCTCACGCAAAATGAATATGGGCAACCTCAACGACCCGCGGCTCATGATCTAGAAATGGCTTGAGCCGCTGGCCGTTCACTCGAAAGGTACTCTCATAAGACAACTCGGATATATCAATGCTACCGTTGTCGTGTACCTTTCTCACCAGATAAGGTCCCTTCCATTTGCTCTGTATCTTCCCTGGAAATAGACGAAGCCTCGCATCAAACAGCCATACTCTCTATCCAGGCTCAAAATGCTTGTGGCTGATGTGAGAATCATGCCACTCCTTCACTCTCTCTTTGTACTGTAGGCTGTTTGAGAAGGTGGTATCTCTAAGATCCTCCAAGGCTGCTAACTCTGCCCTCCTCTGGTCTCCTACACTATCTGGATCAACAAGTATCTCAGTGACTGCCCAAAAGTGACCTGTGTCTCAGCTCAACAGGCAAATGGCACGACTTGCCATATACGAGGCGAAAGGGAGATGTGCCCAATGGTGTCTTGAAAGACGTCCTATATGCCCACAAGATCGAGTCCAAAAGCTGTGACGAATCCTTTCGGTCAGGGCGGACGACTTTCTGCAGAATAGTCTTGATCTCCCTATTTGACACCTCAGCTAGACCATTCGTCTGTGGATGGTAAGGAGTAGCAACTCGATGGTCTATGTAGAACTCGCTAGCAAGGGCCTTCACCTGGTCGTTGATGAAATGAGACCCCCCGTCTGAAATCAATACTCGAGGTACCCCGAACCGTGTAATGATGTGCTTCCTCAAAAATCTGCATACTGTCCTGGCATCAGCGGTTCGGGCGGGGATGGCCTCAACACAGCGACTAACATAGTCTACGGCCAACAGAATGTACTCAAATCCTTGACTCTTAGGGAATGGACCCATGAAATTGATGCCCCATGCGTCAAAAACCTCACAGAAGTGAATGGGCTGCATCGGCATCATATCACGTTGTCCACAAGTGCCCATCCTCTGACAGTCAGTACACCTCTTCACGAACTCCAAGCACTCCCCTACCATGTCCGAAAAGATCGACAACATGCATCTCTAAAAGGTCACAGGGGCATTGCATAGCCCAAATGGCATGCGTCGGAAGGCGTATGTGCCGAAGGGACAGGTAAAGGTGGTCTTGTCCTGATCCTCGGGAGCGATGGCCACCTGGTTGTAGCCCGAGTACCCATCCAGAAAACAATAGTGGCTCTTCCCTGCCAGTCTCTCAATGATCTGATCTATAAAGGGCAGGGGGAAATGATCCTTCTTGGTGGCCTGGTTGAGTCTCCTGTAGTCAACGCAGACCCGCCAAGAAGTGGGTACCCGTGTAGCAATCTCCTCTCCAGACTCACTGACCACTGTAGTGATGCCCGTCTTCTTGGGCACCACATGCAAAAGGGCTGACCCACTTGGAGTCGGAGATGAGGTAGATAAAATCGGCGCCTCCACCATTTCGAAATCTCCTTCATGACAACCTCTTTTAGATTCGGGTTCATCCGCCGCTGGAACTCACGCGACGGCTTCACCTCATCCTCGAGATAGATATGGTGGGAGCACAGGGCCGGACTTATCCCCTGGAGATCTGCTACGCTCCATCCAATCGCCTTGCGGTTCTTTTCAAGAACCCCCATAAGACGGGATTCCTGCTCTCCAGTCAAATCGGCAGAGATAATGACTGGGTACATCTCAGGCTCACTCGCAAGGAATCTATACTTCAGCGATGTAGGAAGCGGCTTCAGCTCTGGATAGCTGGGTGCTGGTGGACCTGGCCTCTGAAAAGTTTGCGTGAATGCTGCCAAATCTGCATGGGAGAACTGAAATTCTCTGTCACTCTCAAGAACTGGAGAAGGCTGCCTGGCTGGACTATCTCTGCTCTGCTCGGCATCTACTTCCTCCCTATCTGCAGGCTCAGTGGAAGTCAGGTCTGGCAAATAATCATCACAATCTTCCCAATCAGAATCTGACTCCGAGGGATCTACATCATCCAAGGTGGCATCAACACCACGATCATCACAAGAATCTGTCTCACGGTCGAGAACCGGCTCTGCTGCCTCTGAAGTATCCTGGACCAGGAATGTGCTCTCCAAGCTCTCCTCTGTTGTCGTCTCTGCATCAGCGGAATCTGAAAGTGAGAGGATGGCCTGTGCTGCTGGGTCTGCCCAAACTGCCTCATCGTCTGTGATCACAAAGTCACAGTCCTGGTGGATGTCTAGCCCGACATCTGTCATCTGCTCTGTGTCTGAAGTGGTCTCTGAGCATGATCTGTCTCTGGCTCGACTGTCCTCGACCGTCTCTATTTGTACACTTTTGCCCTCGACGCGAAAGTATACCTTCCCGCTATCATGGTCAGTCACCGCTTTGGCTGTGGCCAAGAACGGACGATCGAGAATGATGGGGGTATCGGTCACTGAATCAGGGATCTCCATGTCCAACACTACGAAGTCCACGGGGAATTGCAGGCCCTGAATCACGATGACAACGTCTCGTAACAACCCCTTCGGCCTCTTGACAGATCGATCAGCAAACTGAAGGACTGTCCTGCTTTGTCTAAGAGTGCCCAACTCGAAGCGGTCGAGAAGGGCTGCCAGAAGGAGGTTGATCGATGATCCGCTGTCTAATAGAGTACGGTCGAACCTCTGCTCACTGATATGGCATCTGACATATGGGGCTCCTGAATCTGGCCTCTTGGCCGGCAGACGGTTCTGGATCGTGAAACACGTGGCTTTCGTCAGCACATGGATCTCTGAGTGGTGGTTCTGCCTCTTCCTCCTGACTGTAGTCCTGTCTCTAAGGGAACGCTGGAGAAGAGGGATGTGCTGCAAATCCTCCTTAAGATTCAGCTGTATGTGAAACTGATCTATCATCTGCTGGCTGAACTCTTCCTGCTCTCTCTTTTTTGGATTTTCTTTTTTCTTCCCCTTACCCATCTGAAGGGCTCTAGAGAAGGGGATCACAGGGTCCTTCTCAGATGAAGGACTAGGAAAGGGTCTAGACGGTTCGATGACCAGATCCACACATACATCATGCACCACAGTAGGACCATAAGAAAATAAACCCTTTCCTTTATTCACAGAAGTGTTCCGAGATACATCAGTAACAACAGGAAAAACAACAGGAATCTCAGAAGACTTGGTGGCATCAGCACCACCATCGGCTGGAAGACTCGTGGCCTCAGTACCGCGCTCTGGCTCAGCATCCTGGGTGGCCTCAGTACCACCTCCTCCAACTGGTGAAACGGCGGCCTCAGTACCGCCGGTGGGATCAGCATCCAAGGTGGCATCAGTACCACCGTCATCATCTCTAGCGGCCTCAGTACCGCTCTCCTCCTCGCCTGGCGCTCTGGGTGTCTCCTCATGGTGTCGCTCAGACAAGGCGCCGCCTGTTGGCATCCTACCGCTCCTAAGTGTGACAAAATCAGTATCAAAAAGATATGCAGACATATCACCAAATGCATCACTAGGAGTGGCATACTCAGTACAAGCTACCTGCTCAGATTTCCTCTTCAGATTGTTAGGATTCGACTCAATCTGGGCAGGGATGGCGGCCTTCCCTCTCACGATGTCCTGCATCTCCTGGCAGAACTCTTCCATCTCCCATCGAAAAGTAGCATGCTGATCTGTGAGAAGGCTAGCTATATCATCCAAAGCGGGGCTCTCGTAGGGTGGCCCATGAGAGCCCGACGGGTAGCCTCTCTGGTAGTGAGGCTGCTGGAACTGGTGTTGTGGCTGAGAGGGGTACGGGTGTGGCTGATGCTGCTGCTGGTGAGGCTGATCTCGCCTCCAAGACTGTCCCTGCTGATAGGGACGAGGACCATACTGCGACGACTATTGCTGCTGCTGCTGTGGGTATATTGGGGGCTGCTGCTGCTGGTGATCTCTCTGATGGCCGTACTGGCCACCCTGTCCTGACGGCTGCTGCTGGGGCTGGGTACCTCCGGTCCCCCAATGGAATTCGGGATGGTCTCGTCGGATACCGGGTTGGGGGCGGTCATACCAAATCCCGTTGACATCCATCAATGGCTCTGCATCGTACTGGGATGGCGGGAGTACTGCCAGAGGCTGATCCGGCTAGTATACCACCATCTGCATGTCTGGAGATGGCGGTGACTGGTAGGTGGGCTGCGGCTGCTGGTACGGCTCCGCCTTTACAAGATGAACCTGTCTAGGCTGCTGGTGGGAGCTGGAGCCCTGGGACTGGCTGCTGCTGCTGCTCGGATCGCCTCGTGCCTGAAGACGAGGCTGTGAAGCCGTCTGTGCCTCCTGGAGACACGTGAGCTGTGTCTTCAGGTCACTCAAAGTCTGTGCCATCTGCTCCATTTGCGTGATGCCCTGGCACTGCTTCTTCTCTATAATCTCCATCCGGTCCAGCTTCTCGCTGATGATCCCCATGTCCGCTACTGATGACTCGGCCTGTGCTGCTGCTACCACGGACGAACTAGAAGGACCGGCGTCGACCCGTGCTATCCTCTGGTACTGCACGGTCTGTGGCTGTTGGGGTCTGCCCTGAGTGTACAATCGGGTCTGGGACATCACCATATAGTTCTCAGCCATCTCCTCGTAGATGGCCCAGACCTGATCGTGATCCTTGGCGAAGTAAGACCCGCCACAAGAAGCGTTCACCAAGCCCTGAAGCTCTGGTGTCAGCCCGCTGAAAAAGCTCTGAACAAGGTTCGGCTTGGAAATGTCGTGGTGCGGGCATCTGTCTGTCAGCTCTCTGAACCTCTCCCATGCCTCGTGAAACTGCTCGTTGGGGAGCATGGAGCAGTTGCTGATCATGGCTCTAGCGGCGTTCGTCCGCCCGAGTGGGTAGTACTTGTGCAAGTACTCAGTGCGGAGCTGCTCCCAAGTGTAGACAAACTTCCCCAAATGCTTCAGCCAGGTGGCTGCTCTGTCTGCTAGGGAGAAGGGGAAGGCAATCATCCTGATGGTGTCCTGGTCCACCTGACGGTCGTGGACGGTACTGCAGATCATCAGTAACTCCTGGAGGTGGAGATGGGGCTCCTCAGTGGCGAGCCCATGGAAACGGGGGAGGAGCTGCAAAGTGTTCAGGGGGAACTTGAAGTCCCCCACGATGGCTGGTAAAACCACCCAGTGATGCATCAGGGTCGATCTGGGGTTGTGCAACTCCCGCATCGGTCTCGGCTACTCTGCTCCTGCCGCGGCGGCTGCCGTTGCGTCTGCTGCTGCTGCTGCCTCATCTGGGACCCTCGGCCCGTCTCTACGATGCTCTCGCTCTTCTCTCATCTGCTCCATCTCGCACCTCATATCCAACATGAATGCTCCCTGATCCCTCAACTGCTGCTGCATGGTCTCGAGGGAGGCGATTAGGGTGGAGTTGATCGCACCCTGGTCTAGAACGAAGTGCTCAGGCTGCGAACCTCTAGTGCGATCATCACTACTGTCGGCCATAGTCTCTGCAAAATCAAACGATCCAAACTCAGGTACCGATAAATATGATAGTCTCTCCTCTGGCACTAGTCTCTCGGAACCGAAAGAAAGGGTATCGAGGGGGAACAAGGTGGAATCATACTCGGGTTCGGAGAGTGGATCTCGGCTCTCGCAAACCAACCTAGATGAACGGGTAGACGCGCCCGAAAGCGGTGCAGCCAGAGGCTGCCTAATAGATCGTCTGCCCATCATCTTGATGTGACGAGTAAGGCGGATGAGATCTGGAAAAACTATGATCACAAGCAAACCCCCAGTTCACCAACGCAACGCGAGCTGAAGATCGTAAAGGCTCGATCAATTATCTTGTCAATTTTATTTTGGTGAACAATCAAGGTATCAAAGCGATTACGTGACCTGTTGGGATACCCGATACTTTCCCAACTGACTATCCCGTATAGAAGTAGTCGGTAATCAGTCGAGAAGAGTATCGGAGGGCTCTACCTAGTGTTCGGGGTCACTCTCTCGCACAATCAAACCAAACAATGAGGGGGTTGCTCTCCCCAAGATAAGTTTTTAAGTCAAATGTCTTTTAGGGTCAATAGTTTTAGCAGTCCCAATTTTATTGTTTTTCTTTTGAGGTATTTTTCAATAAAAACAAAAACACTTAACGAATTTTTCGGTTCTCATGGTTATTAAGTCAAAAACAGAGGGAGAAGACGAAAAAGCCGATGCGCGATGAAATCAATGATGCATGAAGAGTAAGAAATGCGTACCTGACTCTAGCACTCTACATGCAATATGATCCACGCAGAATTGAAAGACAGAAAGAAAACTACCTATATGGTGCAACGGAAAACCGAGTCCCTAAGTAGGCAACTTCTACTCGAAAGAACCGTCTAGCTGGTCACCAGCCTTCGATCCAAAGGGTCTGGTCTCGGTATACCCCTCCTCCTCCCGACACATCGAGTTCAGGAGCAGCGCTTGGCAGGGCAGGCTACGACACGTAGGCTCGAAGGGAGTGAGTCAGCTATTTTTATTAATCTTTTATTAGTAGGTCCAATTAATGAACTATAGGCACAAGCAGATAATTAGGTGTTTGGATCCTACTAAGTACGGCACAGTCAACCGGAAAGTCCTAAGGCTAGGGGCTCGATAAAAACCGCGAGAAACCGTAAAAGGCAGCGAAAAACCAAAACAACGTAAAAAGCCGCGAAAAACCTAAGGGTCCCCTGAGCACACCGGTGCTCGGTGAAACAGACCCGAGAAAGAGTCTAAGTCCAAGCTGAGTGTCCCTGTGTTATTAAAACAATTCAACAGAAATAAAGTAAAGTCTACTCTAATCTAAACCTCGCCCACTCAGCTACTCTCTCACGCTCTCCTGTAGCTCCGTGCAGAAGAAAGCCGCCTCCAAATCCCGCGGTTGCGCCAGCTTCTCGAGAGTCACCGCCTCGGTCCTCGGGCCCTCGTAAGAAAGAAACAGAGTGTTATCAACCAAATAAAATAATCAAATAAAAGCAGGAAACTAAACATGGGTATATATGAAAAAATAGCAGGAAAAAGAAACAAGCAAAATCAAACAAAAACAAAAATAAAAGAAAAGAAAGGAAAATAAAATAAAATAAAAATAAGAGAAAAATAAAAAGCCGTGAAAAGCCACGGACTCAGAAAGAGTCGTGGAAAGCCGCGAAAAAGAAAACGAAATAAAAATAAAAACTACTAAGCCGCGCTCCCTAGCAACGACGCCATTCTGATTGGCCGAAAAACCACCAAGACTAGGGTGAATAAAATAGATCAAGGGTCGTTGCGACCCGGATCTCGGAAGTCAATCGGTCAATCAAGAAAATAAAGAGCAGACCACCAAAATAGAATGAAAATCAAGAAACTCAAAATAGCAGTCCTGGCTATTGGATTAGTCTGGTATAGCGACCAGGGTCGGACTCAGGGAGCACGTGATGGCCTTGTGGCCTATGAAGTAGTATAAAAGAAAAATAAAATAAAATAAAATGCTTTTTGGTGGATTTTTAATCTTTTTATAATTTTTTTGGATTTTTAATTTAATTAAGAAAATAGAAAAGCAATAAATCAAGCAACTACAAACAATTATTTAACTACTCAAAAATCACCCAAAAATTCAAATAAAAATATTTTTATATTTTTTATATTTTTTAATGTTTTTGGTTAATTTTTGGTAATTTTCTGATTAATATTGAATTTTCTAAAAATCAAACAAGACCAGAAAATAAGGGTACTGTCCAGTCAGACTTGGAGGACCAAAATAAAATGGATAATGGTCCTATCAAGCTCTGAAGGTAATTTTCCTGTATAGTAGAGACTACAAGGAAAATTTAGGCACTGGAATTATTAATTTTTGATTTTTGTTTTAAATATTAAAATTTTTATGGGTTTTAGGGGTTTTGTAATTTTTATAGGTTTTATAAATCCAAAAATGACCAAAATTGGTCAGAAAATCAAATAATATAAAACAAATACGATAAAGTTTTTTTGTAATTTTTAAAGGTGTTTTAATATTTTTTGTAATTTTTAAAACTAGATAGTAAAGAAAATGTGTGTTTTTGAATTTTTAAAAATAATAAAGAAATAAAAATGTCTCCAAAATTTAGAGAAAATTTTACACCATGGCAGGAGCCATGTGTCCAATTTTCATTAAATTTGGAGTTGGTTTGCTATTTTTTTAAAATAAAAAACAATGGTACAGTGCATAGGGACCTGTACGCAATTAAAACAAGTTCCAGGGAGTCCGGTGCAATTTCTCCAAGAACTCACGTACGAGGCACGTGACCTGGGCACACAGGGACCTAATTGTAAATAAACTTAAGTCCCGGGACTATTTAGTAACACGTACTAAAAATCCAGGGGCGTAAGTATAAATTACCTACTATATAACGCACATGCACAATTAAACCACGCACAGGGGTATTTCTGCAAATATCAAAAGTATAACTTCATTCATTAACACCCTGAAACATAAAGCCTATACATGCAATTAACCCAGAAAAGCATGTGTCGAAGCACGTGTCCCACTACAAACAGGGGTATAAAAGTAAATGCAGGAAACGACAGGGTCCTCTATGCAAATGACCACACGAAAATAAAAGTTTTAAAATATTTACAAGACTAAAGATTAACACCTAAAAATCTAAGGGCCTAAGAGATATTTACCCTTTATTAAGTCGATGGACGGATGAGCGCCACGTGGAGATCCGACGGTCAGGGGAGGTGGCGCCTCAACGTAGGGTCCTCGGCTCGGATCGAACGGCTGCAGGCTCAGCACGTGGCTGATCGGACGGTTCCCGTACGCTGTGGATGAACCTCGCTGAGTCGACGGCCACGATCACTCCTCCAAGGATCTGACGGTGCTAGCAGCTCTTGATGACCGGAAAATAACCCGAGCAACTAAGGTAAAGAAGTAGAACTAAGGTTGTTGCGACCTCAGTCGCTCAAGAGTCAGTCGATCAATCAAGAAAAATTAAGAGCAGACCACCAAAATGGAATAAAAATCAAATCAAGATAATAGTGGTCCTGGCTATTAGATTAGCATGGTATAGCGACCAGGGTCGGACTCAGGGAGCACATAATGGCCTTGCGGCCTACGAAGTAGTTTAAAAAAGAAATAAAATAAAATCAAAGGCTTTTTGGTGGATTTTTAATGGTTTTTATATTTTTTTGGATTTTTTTAATGAATTAAGAAAATAAGAAAGCAAATAAAGAAGCAACTACAAACAATTATTTATCTACTCAAAAACCATCCAAAAATTCAAACAAAAACATTTTTAAGTTTTTTATATTTTTTTACTATTTTTGATTAATTTTTGGTGTTTTTCTGATTTTTATTGAATTTTATAAAAATCAAACAAGGAAGAAAAACCAAGGTATTGTCCAGTCAGACTTGGAGGGACAATTTAAAATGCAAAATATCCCTATCAAGGTCTGAAGGTAATTTTTCTATAAAGAAGAAAATACAAGGAAAATTTAGGCACCAGAATTATTAATTTTTTATTTTTCTTTTAATTATTAGAATTATTATGGGTTTTTAGGGGTTTTGTAATTTTTATAGGTTTATAAATCCAAAAATAACCAAAATTGGTCAGAAAATCAAACAAGGCAAAACAAACACTATGCAATTTTTTTGCAATTTTTAGGGGTCTTTTAATATTTTTTATGATTTTTAAAGTTAGACAATAAAGAAAAGGAGTGTTTTTGAATTTTTAAAAATAACAAAAATAATAAAAAATTTCTCCAAAAATTAGAGAAAATTGTACACTATGGCAGGAGCCATGTATCCAATTTTTATCAATTTTGGAGTCGATTTGCTATTTTATTAAAAATAAAAACAATGGTATAATGCATAGGGACCTATACGCAAATAGTAGAAAGTCCAGGGGGTCCGGTGCAATTTCTCCACGAAATCACGCGTGAGGCGCTTGACCTGGGCACTCAGGGACCTATTTGCAAGGAAACTAAAGTTCCTGGACTATTTAGTAACACGTACTAAAAGTCCAGGGGCTTCAGTGTAAAATACCCAATATATCAAGCACATGCGCAATTAAAACATTAACAGGGGTATTTATGTAAATACTAAAAAGTTACTTTCATTCAATAACACCTTGAAACTATAAGTCCTTACATGCAAATAACCCAACAAGCACGTGTCGAAGCACGTGTTCCACTACAGGCAGGGGTATAAAAGCAAATACCAAAAACTACAGGGTCCACAGTGGAAATTACCAAACACAAATAAAAGTTTTAAAATATTTACATGATCTAAGATAAACAACTAAAAGTCTAAGGGCCTAAGAGATGTTTACCCTTTATTAAATCGAGGGTCAGATGGGCGCCACAGGTAGATCCAACGGTCAGGGTGGGCTGGTGCCTCAGCAAGGATCACTCGGTCCTGATCGAACGGCTAGTGCCTCGCCACGTGGAAGATCGGGCGGCTAGGAAACGATGTGGCTAACCCTCGACGATCGGACGGCTGCGATCTCTCCTCCACTGATCAAACGGTGGCTGCTGCTCCTGGCGTGGACGACTACAATGTAAACTGGAGCTGGAGGGAAAATCGGACGGCTGCGGAGGTTCCTCGAAGAACTGGACTCCGACGAACTTCGCTGGAGACCTCCTCGCGGGCTGCTACTAATCGGAGATGATGCGCCTTGGCCTCCCGCGTCGACTGGTACCCTCCGATGGTGGCTAGGAGCTGTGGAGAGCTCCAGCGGCACTGGCGGAGGAGGAGCGGCTGCTCCAAATGGTCGAAACCCTCAGATGGGCTCGGATGACCCTGAAAAGCACAACAACTCCCTCCTGGGTCGAGGGAAAAGTGCCTCGACCCGATTAGGGGTGGTGAAGGTGGTCGGTGCGATGGGGCGTGCGAGCTCCGGCGGAGCGACGGCGAAGGAACTCGATACCCAGTTCCTTTGCGAACTAGGGTGAATGAGTGGGCGAAGAAGGTGCGCGGGGGAACAACGGAAATGATGGGTGACTCCGATGGTCGAAACGACGGTGAGGGTGGTCGGAATCAAAGCTGAACGATAACGGGCCGATTTGGGGGAAATGAAAATTCGGGAAATAGGGAAAGAGAAGGGGCTACCTACTGGATGTTGTCGACTGTGGAGGAGCAGGGCTTGCTCCAGGTCCTAGCCTCAAGGGTCGTCGGTGCCCGAGGCTCGAGCGTCACCTCCAGGCAGCGCACGGCGGCGCAACGTCGCCGGATCGATGGTCTCCTCGCTCCCTCCTCGCTGCAACACCACCAGCAGCGAGCTGTCACTCTCGCTGAGACGATGGAGGTCCTTGGGTGGGGAACGGATGAGCCAAAGATGAGTGAGATGGAGGCGGAGCTCAGCTTATATGTGAGTGCAGGTCCGAGAAGAGGGGATCGGGCAGGGTTCCACGAAGCGCGGATCCCCACGTAGAAGATCGGGCGAGGCTCTCGGATGCACGAGGAAGAAGGGGAGCCCGTGATTTGCATGTATGGGCATCGGATCGAGCATGGAAAAATTCGAGAAGTCGGGTCGCGGGCTCGGATCCGGGGCTCGGTGGTCCTGGGGGGGGGGAGTTGACCGGGTGGTCAACGTCCCCGTGGACCAATCAGGGCTGGCCACGTGAAAATGTTTTAAAAATTGATTTAAAAATAGAAAATGATCGAATTATTAAAAACTCAAAACATGAAAAATGTTTGTTTTATTTTTTTCTATTTTTTTGTGATTTTTAATTATTTTTTTGAAATAAAAATTGGGTATGCACACTATAGTGCTATACATAGGTATATTTACAATATAGATTTTTAATTTTTGATTTTTAATTTGTTATTTTTGTACATTTTTATTCCCCTTTTATATTTTATTTATTTATAGAATAAAATTAGGAATAAAAAGGCCTTTTTATTTTTTTTATTATTTACATCTATATACATGGTATATGTACAATGTTCTTTTTTATTTTTAATTTTTTTATTTTTATTTGATTTTTGTTTTTGTAGTTTTTATTTTATTTATTTACAACATAAAATATAGCGTATATACAAGTTTTTAGGGATTTTAATTTATTTATTACAAGGCTAAATAAATATAGGTGTAGTTTTATATACATGGTGAATATGCACAAGGAAGAGTATTTTTATTTTCTTTTTAATTTTTTTTATTTTTATTTGGATTTTATATCTACAAATATTTACAATTATATACAAGCCCATTTTATTCTATTTTTAGAGGAAAATATTTTTATTTTATTTACAAGTATATTTACACACATGAGCTCCCTATCTCTCTCTACTTTGGCTTTTATGCGGTCAGGCCCATGCTGAGCCCTCCCTTGGGATTAGGTTGCTCAATATTTATTCTAAATATTTCCCTCTTTTTCTTTTTAATCTTTATTCTTTTATTTTTTACAAAAACATGCTAATTATTACTTCTTACACTATGCATGCCTTTTGCTAATTATTTGTATTTACAAGTATCTACATGCATTTGCAAAGGTTTTTGTAGCTAAAATATAAGAATAAAGAGTGATGAATGAGTATTCATCACCCCCCTATACTTAACTTTGCTAGTCCCTTAGCAAATACTTATTTGAAAAAGAAGTGAAAAAGAAAAAGAAAAAGAGGAGAATGCACATGGATCAAGGTTGAAACGCACATGGATCAAGGTTGAATATTAAACTTGCCTTCATAAATTGAATTATGGAGCTCGATCAGATCTTTGGATTATTAATGTGTCGGAACCTTATTTGGACTTAAGTTTAAAACTCAACAGCCTCTAAGTTACACCAATCTATAATCAAGACTCCTCAACAATCCAGGTCAGAACAAGTCACCAAACACAAACCCTGAAGACCATGAATCTTTCCTTGTACTGTGAATGTGAGGTATAAGCTCTCCACCTCAGAAATGGCAACTTGACAACCCTCCCCAACAAGGTAACTCTATGACCCCAATCTGGCCACTCTTTCCTCGAGGAGCGGGGTATTCCCTTCTAAGTTCAAGTTCAACCGACTCAAGAAGAGGGGGAAGAAGAGAATGGACCATGGCCAGTGTAGCCATGTATCCTTGGAAGCTTGAGCAGTGTAGCCAAGTCTCCCTGCTGCAAGCTACATAAGGTGGGACATGAATCTCAAGCTTGGCTTATTGCACTATATACATACTCCGGTGGGATTATCATTTTCTCGCAGACCCACCACTTTTTTTGGGAGTTATTTTCTTTTTGCATTTTTTTCAGGTGCATCTATACAACATATACATGTGCAGCATATATACAAGGAGTTTTTCCTCTTGAGCCAGTTGACTATCCCTCTTTTGAAGCATTATTGCAACCCACAACTCCTGTCGTTAGACCTCATGGCAACCAGACCAAGTTGAGACGCACTTCCTTCACTAAAAGAAGAAGAGAGGTTCCGCCTAGAAGTACTACCCTCATATGCTACCCCAAGTCAAGGAAGACTGCCTCCTCACCACCTCATCCGTAGAGAGCTCGGTGCAAAGTGCTATGTCCAAGTAAAGCCATTGTCCCTATGAGTCATGTGTTGTTGTTAAGTGCTCTACTTAGGCTCATTGAGATGACATGTGATCATAGCCTAGTGGACTTTAAAGAATTAAGTCTCCATGGACCTGAAAAGCCTTAACCCTAAGCCCTATAAGGTTCCTCTTAGAAATTAGGTGGATTAAGATCTTAATCAAGCTCCATTTTCCAATTTAATTCCAGGCTAGTTTAAATGTCAACTATAATCCAGGAAAAACTATACACATATATACAAAGATGCTATTTACACAATATTTACACACATGCAAAATTTTTGAAAAATGTTTTGAAATCATGAATGGATGAATGCGAGTTTTGCAAAAGTATTTACACACATTTACACAAGATTTTTGCAAACTTTTGATTTTCAAAACATTTTGGAAAAATTTTGTACTATATACATAATTTTGATACGAAAATATTTACACAAACTTTACACCAAAAGATTTTTGAAAACATTTTTACAAAAATAATTTGTACACTAGCTATGTATGTGCAATAAAAGAATGTTTATTTATAGGGAAAAATTTTAAATTTTTGTGGTTTTAGGGTTTTTAGCCATTTTTATTGATTAACACACTCACACAAAGTACAAGTTATGGCTAAAGTATATATGATATATACACCCCCCCATACTTAGCTCGAATGATGTTCTCAGAGTAAGGAGCGATGAAGAAGACATAACTTGTACTTAGTATAGGGAAGTGAAAAGGAAGGCTATATACAAAGACGAATGAATGAATGGAAATCAAGAGGGTCTCGGCATTTCCCCCTATACTTAGGATCGAATAATCCTAAGTATAGCAGGCTGTACACAAAAGGGAAAACCGAGTGGAGAATGTACAGGGTCTACCCCCCCCCCATACTTAGGGTAAAATATCCCTAAGTATAGGCAACAAAAACTGGGGTAGAAAGAAACAAAAGAAATACCCAAAGGTCCCACATCCCCCCTATACTTAGGGTAAAGTACACCCTAAGTATAGCATAATCAAAAATGACAAACGGGATGTGGGACTAAAGAATGTAATGATATTGACATCTGGATCTATACAGGTCGGAAGAACAGTGATAATCAGGCGTGAGATGCAATAGATGTGAGTCAAGAGACTACATCTCACACAAAATGAATAGGGGCAGTATCAACGACCCGCGACTCATGATCTAGAAATGGCTTGAGCCGCTGGCCGTTCACTCGAAAGGTACTCTCAGAAGACAACTCAGATATATCAATGCTACCATTGTCGTGTACCTTTCTCACCAAGTAAGGTCCCTTCCATTTGCTCTGTAGCTTCCCTGGAAATAGACGAAGCCTCACATCAAACAGCCATACTCTCTGTCCAGGCTCAAAATGCTTGTGGCTGATGTGAGAATCATGCCACTCCTTCACTCTCTCCTTATACTGTAGGCTGTTTGAGAAGGCGGTATCTCTAAGTTCCTCCAAGGCTGCTAACTCTGCCCTCCTCTGGTCTCCTACACTATTTGGATCAACAAGTATCTCAGTGACTGCCCAAAGTGACCTGTGTCTCAGCTCAACAGGTAAATGGCACGGCTTGCCATATACGAGGCGAAAGGGAGATGTGCCCAATGGTGACTTGAAAGACGTCCTATATGCCCACAAGACCGAGTCCAAAAGCTGTGACCAATCCTTTCGGTCAGGGCGGATGACTTTCTGCAAAATAGTCTTGATCTCCCTGTTCGACACCTTTGCTAGACCATTCGTCTGTGGATGGTATGGAGTGGCAACTCGATGGTCTATGCCGAACTCGCTAGCAAGGGCCTTCACCTGGTCGTTGATGAAATGAGACCCCCCATCTGAAATCAACACTCGAGGGACCCCAAACTGCGTGATGATGTGCTTCCTCAAAAATCTGCAAACTATCCTCGCATCAGCGGCTCGGGCGGGGATGGCCTCAACCCAACGACTCACATAATCAACGGCTAGCAGAATGTACTCAAATCCATGACTCTTAGGGAATGGACCCATGAAATCGATGCCCCATGCGTCAAAAACCTCACAGAAGTGAATGGGCTGCATCGGCATCATATCACGCTGTCCACAAGTGCCCATCCTCTGACAGTCAGTACACCTCTTCACGAACTCATCAGAGTCCTTGAAGAGAGTAGGTCACCACAAGCTGGATTGGAGCACTTTCTGTGCCATTCTCCTCCCAGAATGATGTCCTCCTGCCTCAAGCTTGTGGCAGTAAGTGAGGACGCTATGGTGCTCCTCCTGAGGAATGCACCTACGCTAGACGCTATCCCCTCCTTTGTGGTAAAGGATGGGATCCTCCCAGTGGTAGGACTTGGCCTTCGCGAGGAAGGTCTCAAACCTCTGCCTGGGCCAACCTTGTGGGACTTTCTTAGCAATAAGAAAGTTCACAATATCGGCATACCACGGGAGTGAGGTGATGAATACCCATTCATCACTCTTTATTCTTATATTTTAGCTACAAAAACTTATGCAAATGCATGTAGATATGTGCAAATAGGATTAATTAGCAAAAGCATGCATCTTTGTAAAAATAGATAATTAGCATGTTTTTGTGCAAAAATAAAAGAATAAAGAGTAAAAAGAAAAAGAGGGAAATATTTAGAATAAATATTGAGCAACCTAACCCAAGGGAGGGCTCAGCATGGGCCTGACCGCATAAAAGCCAAGTAGAGGGAGATAGGGGCTCACATATGTATATATTTGTAAATAAATAAAACTATATATTTTCCTCACCCAAAAATATGTTGTAAATATTTGTATATATTTTGTAAAAGCTATTAAAAACAAAATAAAAATTAAAAATCAAAAATCCAAAAATATCTTTTTACCATGTACATATACCACCTTCCTTAGCTATTTCATCTTGTAAATAAATTTATTTATTTCTAAAACTTTTTGTAAATATTCTAGATTATATTTTGTAAATAAAATAAATAAAAAGAAACAAAACAAAAATCAAATAAAAATTACAAAATTAAAAATACAAAAACATCTTGTACACATACCTATGTATAGACCTATAATGTACATACCTTATTCTTATTTCCAAAAATTAATTAAAAATTACCAAAAAATAGAAAAAAATAAAAGAAAAATATTTCATGTTTTAAATTTTTCTTAATTCGGCCATTTTCTGCCTTAAAATAAATAAACAAAAAAATCAAATACGTGGCAGCCCCTGAATGGTCCACGGGGGATTGTTGACCCCGGTCAACTCCCCCGCGGACTCTTTCCTTTTGGGGAGACCCGCGCCCGACCCGACTTCGCCGATTTCTCCACGCGTCTCCAGCCTGTCGCCTCCGCAAATCCCGTGCCCGGATCCTTCGCCAATCATCCGACATCCTCGCCAGATCCTTCGCCGAAGGATCCACGCCTTCCATAGCCGTCTCCACCCGAGACCGCAGGGTTGGGTGGAGACGGCTATGGAAGGCGTGGATCCTTCGGCGAAGGATCTGGCGAGGATGCCGGATGATTGGCGAAGGATCCGGGCACGGGATTTGCGGAGGCGACAGGCTGGAGACGCGTGGAGAAATCGGCGAAGTCGGGTCGGGCGCGGGTCTCCCCAAAAGGAAAGAGTCCGCGGGGGAGTTGACCGGGGTCAACAATCCCCCGTGGACCATTCAGGGGCTGCCACGTATTTGATTTTTTTGTTTATTTATTTTAAGGCAGAAAATGGCCGAATTAAGAAAAACTTAAAACATGAAATATTTTTCTTTTATTTTTTTCTATTTTTGGTAATTTTTAATTAATTTTTGGAAATAAGAATAAGGTATGTACATTATAGGTCTATACATAGGTATGTGTACAAGATGTTTTTGTATTTTTAATTTTGTAATTTTTATTTGATTTTTGTTTTGTTTCTTTTTATTTATTTTATTTACAAAATATAATCTAGAATATTTACAAAAAGTTTTAGAAATAAATAAATTTATTTACAAGATGAAATAGCTAAGGAAGGTGGTATATGTACATGGTAAAAAGATATTTTTGGATTTTTGATTTTTAATTTTTATTTTGTTTTTAATAGCTTTTACAAAATATATACAAATATTTACAACATATTTTTGGGTGAGGAAAATATATAGTTTTATTTATTTACAAATATATACATATGTGAGCCCCTATCTCCCTCTACTTGGCTTTTATGCGGTCAGGCCCATGCTGAGCCCTCCCTTGGGTTAGGTTGCTCAATATTTATTCTAAATATTTCCCTCTTTTTCTTTTTACTCTTTATTCTTTTATTTTTGCACAAAAACATGCTAATTATCTATTTTTACAAAGATGCATGCTTTTGCTAATTAATCCTATTTGCACATATCTACATGCATTTGCATAAGTTTTTGTAGCTAAAATATAAGAATAAAGAGTGATGAATGGGTATTCATCACCCCCCTATACTATACTTTGCTAGTCCCTTAGCAAACACTTATTTGAAAAAGAAGTGAAAAAGAAAGAAAAAGAAAAAGAAAAAGAGGATGTACATGGATCAAGATTGAATTATTAAACTTTCCTTCATTAATTTGAAATATGGAGCTCGATCAGATATTTGGATTATTAATGTGTCGGAACCTTATTCAGACTTAAGCTTAAAACCTAACAGCCTCTAAGTTCCACTACTCTATAACCAAGACTCCTCAATGCTCCGGATCAGAACAAGTCATCAATCACAAACCCTTAAGACCATGAATCTTTTCTTGTCCTGTGAAAGTGAGGTCTAAGCTCTCCACCTCAGAAATGGCAACTTGACAACCCTCCCCAACAAGGTAACTCTATGACCTCAATCTGGCCACTCTTTCCTCGAGGAGCGGGGTATTCCCTTCTAAGTTCAAGTACAACCGGCTCAAGAAGAGGGGGAAGAAGAGAATGGGTCAAGGCCAGTGTAGCCAAGTACCCTTGGGAGCCTGACCAGTGTAGCCAAGTCTCCCTGCTGCAAGCTACAACAGGTGGATCATGAAACCAAGCTTTGCTTATTGCACTTATATACATACTCCGGTGGGATTATCATTTTCTCTCAGACCCACCACTTTTTTGGAGTTCTTTTCTTTTTGCATTTTTTTTTCGAGTGCATCTATACAACATGTACATGTGCAGCATATATACAAGGAGTTTTTCCTCTTGAGCTAGTAGACTATCCCTCTTTTGAAGCTTTATTGCAACCCACAACTCCCGTCGTTAGACCTCATGGCAACCAGACCAAGTTGAGACGCACTTCCTTCACTAAATGAAGAAGAGAGGTTCCGCCTAGAAGTACTACCCTCATATGCTACCCCAAGCCAAGGAAGACTGCCTCCTCACCACCTCATCCGTAGACAGCTCGGTGCATAGTGCGGTTGTCCAAGTAAAGCCATAATCTATATGAGTCATGTGTTGTTGTTAAGTGCTCTACTTAGGCTCATTGAGATGGCATGTGATCATAGCCTAATGGACTCAAAGAATTAAGTCACCATGGACCTGAAAAGCCTTAAACCTAAGCCCTGTAAGGTTCCTCTTAGAATTAGGTGGATTAAGATCTTAATCAAGCTCCATTTCTCAATTTGAATTCCAGGCTAGTTTAAATGTCAACTATCATCCAAGGAAAACTATATACATATGTACAAAAAGATGCATATTTACACAAATTTTACAATCATGCAAAATTTTTGAAAAATTGTTTTGAAATCATGAGTGATGATGCATGAAGTGCAAGTTTTGCAAAAAGAAATTTACACACATTTACACAAGAATTTTTGCAAACTTTTGAATTTCAAAACATTTTGGAAAAATTTTGTACTATATACATAGTTTTGATACAAAAATATTTACAAATTTTACACACAAAAGATTTTTGAAATCATTTTTACAAAAATAATTTGTACACTAGCTATGTATGTGCAAATAAAAGAAGATTATGTACATGAAAAAATTTTAATTTTTTTTTGTGGTTTTAACCATTTTATTAACACACTCACACAAAGTACGAGTTATGGTTAAAGTATATATGAAATATATACACCCCCCCTATACTTAGCTCGAACGATGTCCTCAGAGTCAAGAGCGATGAAGAAGACATAACTCGTGCTATGTATAGGGAAGCGAAAAGAAAGGCTATACAAAAGGAGATGAAAAAGTCAAGAGGGACTCGGGTCTTCCCCCTATACTTAGGATCAAATAATCCTAAGTATAGCAGGCTGTACACAAAAGGGAAAACCGAGTGGAGAATGTACAGGGTCTACCCCCCCTATACTTAGGGTAAGATATCCCTAAGTATAGGCAGCAAAACAGGGGTAGACAGACACAAAAGAAATACCCAAAATGTCTCACATCCCCCCTATACTTAGGGTAAAGTGCACCCTAAGTATAGCATAATCACAAGATGGAGAAAGGAATGTGGGACTAAAGAATGTGCTGATATGGACATCTGGATCTATGTACAGCGGAGGATCAGTAAAGCTCAGGCGTGAGATGCATTAGATGTGAGTCAAAGACCACATCTCACGCAAAATGAATAGGGGCAAGATCAGCGACCCGCGGCTCATGATCTAGAAATGGCTTGAGCCGCTGGCCGTTCACTCGGAAGGTACTCTCGGAAGACAACTCAGATATGTCGATGCTACCGTTGTCGTGTACCTTCCGAACCAGATAAGGTCCTTTCCATTTGCTCTGTAGCTTCCCTGGAAATAATCTAAGCCTTGCATCAAACAGCCATACTCTCTGTCCAATCTCAAAATGCTTGTGGCTGATATGAGAATCATGCCACTCCTTGACTTTCTCCTTATAATGTAGGCTTGCAGCCGCACAGGCAGAGTCGGCCGCTGCGGACATGGGGATTATCAGCGAGAAATTGGACCGCATGGAAATAATAGAGAAGAAGCAGTGCCAGGGCATAACTCAGATGGAGCAGATGGCACAAACTCTGAGCGACATGAAGACCCATCTCTTGTGTCTTCAGGAGGCACAGACGGCTTCTCAGCCCCGTCTTCAGTCGCGAGGCGATTCCGGCAGCAGCCGCAGCTCGTCCCAGCGCTCCAGCTCCTTGCAGCAGCCTAGACAAGTTCACCTTGTACAGGCGGAGCCGTACCAGCTGCAGCAGCCCTCTTACCAGTCACCACCATCTCCAGACTTACAGATGGTGGTATATCAGCCGGATCAGCCTCTGGCAATACTGCCGCCAGACCCCTTCGATGCAGAGCCGTTGATGGATGTCAACGGGATTTGGTATGACCGTCCTCAACCTGGAATCCGACGAGACCATCCCGGATTCAGATGGGGGAATGGGGGTAACCAGTCCCAACAGCAGCCAGCCGGTCAGGGAGGGCAGTACTCCCAGCAGAGGGATCACCAGCAGCCCCCAGCATACCAGCCACACCAGCCATCATCCTTCGTACCTCGTCCCTACCAGCAGCAGGGACAGAATTGGAGACGTGAGCAGCAAGCTCACCAGCAGCAGCATCCTTCCTTTTACCCCTCTCAGCCGCAGCAGCACCAGGTCCAGCAGCCTCATTTCCAGAGAGGCAACCCGTCAGGCTCCCATGAGAGCCCCGCCTTGGATGATCTAGCCCGCATCTTCACGGAGCAGCAGGCTACATTTAGACGGGAGATGGACGAGTTCCGCCAGGAGATGCGGGACCTGATGAGAGGGAAGGCCGCCATCCCTGCACAGATCGAGCCTAATCCGAATAGCTTGAAGAGGAAGTCTGAGCAGGTAGTTCACACTGAGCCTATCACTCCTAGTGACTCATTTGATGATATGTCGTCGGATCTATTTGATGCTGATTTTGTTACACTTAGGAGCGGTAGAAGACCAGCAGGCGGCGCCTCATCTGAGCGACAACGCGAGGATCCATCCAGAGCGCCAGATGAGGAAGAGGAGAGCGGTACTGAAGCCGCACATGATGACGGTGGTACTGATGCCACCCGAGATGCTGATTCCACCGGCGGTACTGAGGCCGCCGCTTCACCATATAGAGGAGGTGGTACTGACGCCACCAGCAGAGCCGAGCCAGCCCGCGGTACTGAGGCCGCAAGACGTCTAGTTGTAGAGCCAGCTAGAGGTGGTACTGAGGCCACCAATATTCATTTTGATAGAGGTGTTGTCTTTCCTCGTATGAATGTATCTCAGGACTCTATTTTGAATAAAGGAAAAGGTTTAGTTTCTTCTGATCCCACTGTGGTGAATGAAGTATGTGAGGATCCGGTCATCGAACCGTCTAGGCCTATTCCTAGTCCTTCATCTGAGAAGGACCCTGTGATCCCCTTTCCTAGAGCCCTTGAGTTGGGGAAGGGGAAGAAAAGAGAAAAAGATCCAAAAAAGAGAGAGCAGGAGGAGTTCAGCCAGAGCATGATAGACCGATTTCATATCCAGCTGACCCTCCATGAGGCTTTGCAGCACATCCCTCTTCTTCAGCGATACTTGAGAGACAGGACCACAGTCAGGAGGAAGAAGAGGAACAACACCGCAGAGATTCATGTGTTGACAAAAGCCACGTGTTATGCGATCCGGAACCATCTGCCTACCAAGAGGCCGGATTTAGGAGCCCCATATGTCAGATGTCAGATTAGTGAGCAGAGGTTCGACCGTACTCTATTAGATAGCGGATCGTCGATCAACCTTCTTCCGGCAGCCCTTCTCAACCACTTAGAGTTGGGCACTCTTAGACAGAGCAGAACATACCTTCAGTTTGCTGATCGGTCTGTCAAGAGGCCAAAGGGGTTGTTGCGAGATGTTGTCGTCACGATTCAGGGTTTGCAATTCCCCGTGGACTTCGTAGTGCTGGACATGGAGACCCCTGACTCGTTGACCGATTCCCCCATCATCCTCGGTCGCCCGTTCTTGGCCACAGCCAAGGCGGTGACTGACCATGACAGTGGGAAGGTATTCTTTCGCGTCCAGGGCGAGAGTATACAAATAGAGACGGTTAAGGATCACAGGGCCAGAGATAGATCCCGCTCAGAGGGCAGTACAGATTCAGAACATCTGACAGATACAGAGCCAGACATTCACCAGGACTGTGATTTTGTGATCACAGATGATGAAGCAGCTTGGGCAGATCCTGCAGCACAGACCATCCTCTCATATTCAGATACAGCTGATGCAGAGATGATAGCAGAGGATAGCCTGGAGAGCACAGCCCTGGTTCAGGATACTATTGAGTCAGCAGAGTCGGACCTTGATCGCGACACAATTTTCAGTGATGGTGGTACTGAGGCCACCCTACGCTACGGTGGTACTGATGCCACCGCAGTTGATACAGGTCCCTCGGATTCAGAATCTGATTGGGAAGATTGTGATGATCAGATGCTAGATCTGGATCCACCTGAGCCTACAGATGAGGAGGAGGAAGAGGCAGATCAAATCAGAGACAATGCAGAGGATCCGCCTCCTCCAGATCCAGTTTGTGAGAGTTCTTTATCATTTTCCCAGGCAGATTTGGCAGAATTGTCAGCATACACACATCTTCTTCAGAAGCCAGATTTGCCAGTACCCAGCTGTCCAGAGCTAAAGCCGCTCCCCACTTCGCTGAAGTATAGATTCCTTGCGGGAGAGTCTGAGATGTACCCAGTCATCATCTCCGCCGACCTGACTGGAGAACAAGAATCCCGTCTGATGGGGGTTCTTGAAAAGAACCGCAAGGCAATTGGATGGAGCGTAGCAGATCTCCATGGGATTAGTCCCTCGTTGTGCTCCCACCATATCTATCTCGAGGAAGGGGCAAAGCCTTCGCGTGAGTTCCAGCGGCGACTGAACCCCAACCTAAGAGAGGTTGTCATGAAGGAAATATCAAAATGGTGGAGTGCAGATTTTATTTATCCCATTTCCGACTCCAAGTGGGTGAGCCCCTTGCATGTGGTGCCCAAGAAGACGGGCATCACGACTGTGATCAGTGAGTCGGGAGAAGAGATTGCTACACGAGTACCCACATCTTGGCGGGTCTGCGTTGACTACAGGAGACTCAACCAGGCCACCAAGAAGGACCATTTCCCCCTGCCTTTTATTGACCAGATCATAGAGAGACTGGCAGGGAAGAGCCATTACTGCTTCCTAGATGGGTACTCAGGCTACAATCAGGTAGCCATCGCTCCTGAGGATCAGGAGAAGACCACCTTTACCTGTCCCTTTGGTACATACGCCTTTCGACGCATGCCATTTGGGCTATGCAACGCCCCTGCGACTTTTCAGAGATGCATGCTGTCAATCTTTTCGGACATGGTAGGGGAGTGTTTGGAGGTCTTCATGGACGACTTCTCGGTTTACGGCGACGGATTCGATTCCTGTCTTGACTGCCTAGACCGAGTGCTCCAGCGATGTATTGCTACCCGCTTGGTTCTGTCTTGGGAGAAGAGTCACTTCATGGTGACTCAAGGGACGGTGCTTGGCCACATCATCTCCAACAGAGGCATGGAGGTTGATCCGGCCAAGGTTGACGTCATTAGAAAACTCGCACCGCCGTCCAATTTGAAGCAGCTACGGTCATTTCTGGGGCACGTTGGTTTTTATAGGAGATTCATTCATGATTTCAGCAAGATTGCCCGACCGTTGACTGACCTCTTGACGAAAGACACCGAGTTCCTTGTCGATGATAAGTGTCTTTCGTCCTTTGAGACTCTCCAACAGTGTGTTATTGAGGCTCCTGTTCTTCAGCCACCCGATTGGTCTCTTCCCTTCGAGATCATGACAGACGCCTCCGATTTTGCCGTGGGGGCAGTGCTGGGACAGAGGAGGGATGGAGTTCCGTTTGCCATACATTATGCTAGCCGCACATTGGATTCCGCCCAGCGGAATTATACGGTCACAGAGAAAGAGATGCTAGAGTAGTGTTTGCCCTAGATAAGTTCAGATCGTATATCATTGGATCTAGAGTGACTTTATATACTGACCACACCGCCATCCGGTACCTCATGTCAAAGAAGGATGCCAAGGCCAGACTTACTAGATGGATCCTTCTACTTCAGGAGTTCGACATTGAGATCAAGGATAAGCCTGGAGTCAAGAATGTGGTGGCGGATCATCTCTCCCGATTAGAGCAACCTGAGGATTCTGAGCAGATTGATCCCATTAGAGATACCTTCCCAGATGAGGCGATCCTTGCTATCGCCTCACTCCCGTGGTATGCCGATATTGTGAACTTTCTCGTTGCTGGGAAAGTCCCAAAAGATTGGCCCAGGCAGAGGCGTGAGACCTTCCTAGCGAAGGCCAAGTCTTACCATTGGTAGGATCCCATCCTTTACCACGAGGGAGGGGACAGCGTCTGGCGTCGGTGTATTCCTCAGGAGGAACACCATAGCGTCCTCACTTACTGCCACAAGCTTGAGGCAGGAGGACATCATTCTGGGAGGAGAACGGCACAGAAAGTGCTCCAATCCGGCTTGTGGTGGCCTACCCTCTTCAAGGACTCCGATGAGTTCGTGAAGAGGTGTACTGACTGTCAGAGGATGGGCACTTGTGGACAGCGTGATATGATGCCGATGCAGCCCATTCACTTCTGTGAGGTTTTTGACGCATGGGGCATCGATTTCATGGGTCCATTCCCTAAGAGTCAGGGATTTGAGTACATTCTGTTGGCCGTGGATTATGTGAGTCGTTGGGTGGAGGCTATCCCCGCCCGATCCGCTGATGCGAGGACAGTTTGCAGATTTTTGAGGAAGCATATCATCACGCGGTTCGGGGTCCCACGAGTTCTTATTTCTGATGGGGGATCTCACTTCATCAACGACCAGGTGAAGGCACTTGCTAGCGAGTTCGGCATAGATCATCGTGTTGCTACACCATACCATCCACAGACGAATGGTCTAGCCGAGGTGTCGAATAGGGAGATCAAGACTATTCTGCAGAAAGTCGTCCGCCCAGACCGAAAGGATTGGTCACAGCTATTGGACTCGGTCTTGTGGGCATATAGGACGTCTTTCAAGACACCTTTGGGCACATCTCCCTTTCGCCTCGTGTATGGCAAGCCCTGTCACCAACCAGTTGAGCTGAGGCACAAGTCACTTTGGGCAGTTACAGACATACTTATGGATCCAGATGGTATAGGAGACCAGAGGAGGGCAGAGCTAGCTGCCCTGGAGGAGCTTAGAGATACAGCTTTCTCAAACAGCCTACATTATAAGGAGAAAGTCAAGGAGTGGCATGATTCTCATATCAGCCACAAGCATTTTGAGATTGGACAGAGAGTATGGCTGTTTGATGCAAGGCTTAGATTATTTCCAGGGAAGCTACAGAGCAAATGGAAAGGACCTTATCTGGTTCGGAAGGTACACGACAACGGTAGCATCGACATATCTGAGTTGTCTTCCGAGAGTACCTTCCGAGTGAACGGCCAGCGGCTCAAGCCATTTCTAGATCATGAGCCGCGGGTCGCTGATCTTGCCCCTATTCATTTTGCGTGAGATGTGGTCTTTGACTCACATCTAATGCATCTCACGCCTGAGCTTTACTGATCCTCCGCTGTACATAGATCCAGATGTCCATATCAGCACATTCTTTAGTCCTACATTCCTTTCTCCATCTTGTGATTATGCTATACTTAGGGTGCACTTTACCCTAAGTATAGGGGGGATGTGAGACATTTTGGGTATTTCTTTTGTGTCTGTCTACCCCTGTTTTGCTGCCTATACTTAGGGATATCTTACCCTAAGTATAGGGGGGGTAGACCCTGTACATTCTCCACTCGGTTTTTCCTATTGTGTACAACCTGCTATACTTAGGATTATTTGATCCTAAGTATAGGGGGAAGACCCGAGTCCCTCTTGACTTTTTCATCTCCTTTTGTATAGCCTTTCTTTTCGCTTCCCTATACATAGCACGAGTTATGTCTTCTTCATCGCTCTTGACTCTGAGGACATCGTTCGAGCTAAGTATAGGGGGGTGTGTATATATTTCATATATACTTTAGCCATAACTCGTACTTTGTGTGAGTGTGTTAATAAAATGGCTAAAAACCACAAAAAAAAAATTAAAATTTTTTCATGTACATAATCTTCTTTTATTTGCACATACATAGCTAGTGTACAAATTATTTTTGTAAAAATGATTTCAAAAATCTTTTG
The DNA here is from genome assembly GCA_037367405.1 of Ottelia alismoides. Taxonomy (NCBI): domain Eukaryota; kingdom Viridiplantae; phylum Streptophyta; class Magnoliopsida; order Alismatales; family Hydrocharitaceae; genus Ottelia; species Ottelia alismoides. The sequence goes on along the minus strand of JAZKJV010001130.1, from coordinate 6,342 downwards.
TGTGTAAAATTTGTAAATATTTTTGTATCAAAACTATGTATATAGTACAAAATTTTTCCAAAATGTTTTGAAATTCAAAAGTTTGCAAAAATTCTTGTGTAAATGTGTGTAAATTTCTTTTTGCAAAACTTGCACTTCATGCATCATCACTCATGATTTCAAAACAATTTTTCAAAAATTTTGCATGATTGTAAAATTTGTGTAAATATGCATCTTTTTGTACATATGTATATAGTTTTCCTTGGATGATAGTTGACATTTAAACTAGCCTGGAATTCAAATTGAGAAATGGAGCTTGATTAAGATCTTAATCCACCTAATTCTAAGAGGAACCTTACAGGGCTTAGGTTTAAGGCTTTTCAGGTCCATGGTGACTTAATTCTTTGAGTCCATTAGGCTATGATCACATGTCATCTCAATGAGCCTAAGTAGAGCACTTAACAACAACACATGACTCATATAGATTATGGCTTTACTTGGACAACCGCACTATGCACCGAGCTCTCTACGGATGAGGTGGTGAGGAGGCAGTCTTCCTTGGCTTGGGGTAGCATATGAGGGTAGTACTTCTAGGCGGAACCTCTCTTCTTCATTTAGTGAAGGAAGTGCGTCTCAACTTGGTCTGGTTGCCATGAGGTCTAACGACGGGAGTTGTGGGTTGCAATAAAGCTTCAAAAGAGGGATAGTCTACTAGCTCAAGAGGAAAAACTCCTTGTATATATGCTGCACATGTACATGTTGTATAGATGCACTCGAAAAAAAAATGCAAAAAGAAAAGAACTCCAAAAAAGTGGTGGGTCTGAGAGAAAATGATAATCCCACCGGAGTATGTATATAAGTGCAATAAGCAAAGCTTGGTTTCATGATCCACCTGTTGTAGCTTGCAGCAGGGAGACTTGGCTACACTGGTCAGGCTCCCAAGGGTACTTGGCTACACTGGCCTTGACCCATTCTCTTCTTCCCCCTCTTCTTGAGCCGGTTGTACTTGAACTTAGAAGGGAATACCCCGCTCCTCGAGGAAAGAGTGGCCAAATTGAGGTCATAGAGTTACCTTGTTGGGGAGGGTTGTCAAGTTGCCATTTCTGAGGTGGAGAGCTTAGACCTCACTTTCACAGGACAAGAAAAGATTCATGGTCTTAAGGGTTTGTGATTGATGACTTGTTCTGATCCGGAGCATTGAGGAGTCTTGGTTATAGAGTAGTGGAACTTAGAGGCTGTTAGGTTTTAAGCTTAAGTCTGAATAAGGTTCCGACACATTAATAATCCAAATATCTGATCGAGCTCCATATTTCAAATTAATGAAGGAAAGTTTAATAATTCAATCTTGATCCATGTACATCCTCTTTTTCTTTTTCTTTTTCTTTCTTTTTCACTTCTTTTTCAAATAAGTGTTTGCTAAGGGACTAGCAAAGTATAGTATAGGGGGGTGATGAATACCCATTCATCACTCTTTATTCTTATATTTTAGCTACAAAAACTTATGCAAATGCATGTAGATATGTGCAAATAGGATTAATTAGCAAAAGCATGCATCTTTGTAAAAATAGATAATTAGCATGTTTTTGTGCAAAAATAAAAGAATAAAGAGTAAAAAGAAAAAGAGGGAAATATTTAGAATAAATATTGAGCAACCTAACCCAAGGGAGGGCTCAGCATGGGCCTGACCGCATAAAAGCCAAGTAGAGGGAGATAGGGGCTCACATATGTATATATTTGTAAATAAATAAAACTATATATTTTCCTCACCCAAAAATATGTTGTAAATATTTGTATATATTTTGTAAAAGCTATTAAAAACAAAATAAAAATTAAAAATCAAAAATCCAAAAATATCTTTTTACCATGTACATATACCACCTTCCTTAGCTATTTCATCTTGTAAATAAATTTATTTATTTCTAAAACTTTTTGTAAATATTCTAGATTATATTTTGTAAATAAAATAAATAAAAAGAAACAAAACAAAAATCAAATAAAAATTACAAAATTAAAAATACAAAAACATCTTGTACACATACCTATGTATAGACCTATAATGTACATACCTTATTCTCTTTTCAAAAAATAATTAAAAATTACCAAAAAATAGAAAAAAATAAAAGAAAAATATTTCATGTTTTAAGTTTTTCTTAATTCGGCCATTTTCTGCCTTAAAATAAATAAACAAAAAAATCAAATACGTGGCAGCCCCTGAATGGTCCACGGGGGATTGTTGACCCCGGTCAACTCCCCCGCGGACTCTTTCCTTTTGGGGAGACCCGCGCCCGACCCGACTTCGCCGATTTCTCCACGCGTCTCCAGCCTGTCGCCTCCGCAAATCCCGTGCCCGGATCCTTCGCCAATCATCCGACATCCTCGCCAGATCCTTCGCCGAAGGATCCACGCCTTCCATAGCCGTCTCCACCCAACCCTAATCGGCCCTGCCTCCATATATATCTCGACCTCCGCCGCCTCCGCGCCTTATCTTTGGACCTTCCCCTTCTTCCAGTGAACTCCAGAGGCACCGTGAGAGTGACAGCAAGCGATCGCCCCTGTTGCAGCGAGGCGAGGAGGTGAATCCACTGATCCGGCGTGTGTCGCCGCCGTTGCTCCGCCACTAGCGTGAGCACCGAGCCTCGGGCCGAGACGACCCTTGAGGCTAAGACCAGGAGCACCCCCTGCTCTTCCCCAGTCTCTCCGACCACCCAGGTAGATCTCTTAGGCCGTAGATTAGCGTAGCTTTCGATTTTTAGCTTACTGGTAGCGTAGCTCCGCCGCCGTCGCCAGCCACCTCCGATCTCCCATCTGCCATTCCGTCCCGACCATCATCTTCGCCAAACTTCTCCGCATCTTCTTCACCCATTCACCCAACCCAGATCGCACAGGATCTGGGAATCGAGCTCCTCCGCCGACCACCTTCGCCGGAGGTCTCCATTCCGACGCACCATGCACCTTCACCACGCCTAACAGGGTCGAGGCACTTTGCCCTCGACCCGCGAGTTTGCTGGGATACTTTGCAGGTCTATCCAAGCCCATCTGAGGGCTTGGACCACTTGGACCAGCTGCTCCACCTCCGCCGACCTCACCGGACCTCCCAGAGGATCGGTTGGGCCATCGGAGGGCTCCATTAGACGCGGAGGGATCGCAGCTTCCTTCTCCAACCTTCAGCGAGCGTCCACGAGGAGACCAGCGCCGTCACGAGTCCGGCGAAGTTCGCCGGAGCCCTGTTCGTCCATCATCCTCCTCCGCCGTCCGATTGACCCCCGAGCTCCAGATCCAATCACGTACGTCCATTCGAGGAGCAGCTTCAACCGTCAGATCCATCCGAGGGTCGATCTCCACCGTCGATCCAGCGCAGCTCAGCCTCGTCGTCCGCCCACCGTTCGATCTGCAACGTGGCAGCACCTGGACCGTCGGATCACAGTCGAGGACCGGAGCCCTGGGCGCCACCCCCTTCTCAGCCGTCCATCTATCCACGTGGCGTTCATCCATCGGTTCGACTTAATAAAAGGGGTAAATTACCTTAGGCCCCCTCGTAGTTTTTGTGTTACATTTCAGTCCTATAAATATTTTGAGTATTTTATTTACGTTGGGTTATTTGCACATTAGACCTCGAGCTTTTCAGTATTTTCATTTATGCCCCTGTTTGTGTGAGACACGTGCATCGACACGTGATATTTTGGGTTATTTGCGACTTAAGCCCTGTAGTTTTGGATGTTACGGATTGAATAAAATCTTTTACTTATTTGCATTTATGCCCCTGTGCGTGATTTAATTTCCACATGTGCGTTTTATTTTGGGTATTTTGCAGATAAGCCCCTGGACTTTTGGTACTTGTTACCAATAAGCCCTAGGAACTTATTTTTCTTACATTTGGGTCCCTGAGTGCCCAGGCACGTGCTTGGCACGTGTTTTGCTGGGTATTTTGCACCAGACCCCCCAGAACTTTGGGTATTTGCACTTAGGTCCCTGTGCACAGTGCCCCTCCTTTATTTTTGAATAAAATATCAAATCACCTCCAAATTCGACGAAAATTTGACACATGGCTCCTGCCATGGTGTAGAATTTTTATGAATTTTTGAGGACATTTTTGATTTCATTTGCTATTTTTTAAAAATTCAAAAACCCCTATTTTTGCACTGTTTAACTTGAAAAATCACAAAAAAATATAAAATCACCCCCAAAAATTCTAAAAATTTTAGTTACTATTGTTTGTGTGTTGTTTGATTTTCTAGCCAAGTTTGGCTATTTTTCATTGCGTAAAAACCCTAAAAACTTAAAAACCCTTAAAAACCCATAAAAATTATAATAATTAATCTAAAAATCCAAAAACAATAATTGAGGTGCCCAAATTTTCCTTATTTTCTCTAGAATACAGGAAAATTACCTCCAGGGCCTGTTGAGATCCTTAAATATTTTATTTTTGGGTTTTAGGCCTTGCTGGACAGTACCTAGGCTTTTAGCACTGTTTGATTTTTATAGAGTAAAATACATATCAGAAAAATCTTAAAAATTCACCAAAAACATTAAAAAACCTAAAAAACATAAAAACCATTTTTCTTGAATTTTTGCTTTATTTTTGGTGTGTTAAATAAATTGTGGAAGTTGGCTTGATTTTGTTTTCTTTACTTTTCTTCACATATTAAAAATTCAAAAAAAATATAAAAATCATTAAAAATCACTAAAAATATTTTCTCTTTGTTTTATTTCATTTTGACTACTTCGTAGGCCTTTGGCCAATCCGTGCTCCTTGTGTTCGACCCTGGGTGCTATACCAGGTTAATCCTCTAGCAGGACCACTTCTTTGTGTTTCATTGATTCATTTTCATTTGTGGTTCATTTTTCTTGATTGACACGTTCTGAGTGACTGAGGTCGCAACGACCTATTTTCTGTACCTTCTACCTCAGTTGCTCGAGTTTTTGTGTCATCATGAGGCGATAGCAAGGATCGCCTCATCTGGGAAGGTCTCACAAATGGGATCAATCTGCTCAGAATCCTCAGGATGCTCTAATCGGGAGAGATGATCCGCCACCACATTCTTGACTCCAAGCTTATCCTTGATCTCAATGTCGAACTCCTGGAGTAGAAGGATCCATCTAGTCAGTCTGGCCTTGGCATCCTTCTTTGCCATGAGGTATCGGATGGCGGTATGATCAGTAAACAGGGTCACTCTAGATCCAATAATGTATGATCTGAACTTATCTAAGGTGAACACTACGGCTAGCATCTCCTTCTCTGTGACTGTGTAGTTCCGCTGAGCGGAATCCAATGTGCGGCTAGCGTAGTGGATAGCAAAGGGGACTCCATCCCTCATCTGTCCCAGCACGGCCCCCACGGCAAAATCGGAGGCATCCGTCATGATCTCGAATGGGAGAGACCAATCAGGCGGCTGGAGAACAGGAGCCTCTATAACACACTGCTTGAGAGTCTCGAACGACGAAAGACACTTGTCATCGACAAGGAACTCGGTGTCTTTCGTCAGCAGGTCAGTCAACGGTCAGGCAATCCTGCTGAAATCATGAATGAATCGTCGGTAGGAACTGACGTGCCCAGGAATGACCGTAACTGCCGCAAATTGGACAGCGGTGCGAGTTTTCTAATGACATCTACCTTTGCCGGATCAACCTCCATGCCCCTGTTGGAGATGATGTGGCCAAGCACCGTCCCTTGAATCACCATGAAGTGACTCTTCTCCCAAGATAGCACCAAGTGAACCTATATACATCGCTGAAGTACTCGGTCTAGGCAGTCAAGACAGGAGTCGAATCCGTCGCCGTAAATCGAGAAATCATCCATGAAGACCTCCAAGCACTACCCTACCATGTCCGAAAAGATCGACAGCATGCATCTCTGAAAGGTCGTAGGGGCATTGCATAGCCCAAATGGCATGCGTCGGAAGGCATATGTGCCGAAGGGACAGGTAAAGGTAGTCTTGTCCTGGTCCTCGGGAGCGATGGGCACCTGGTTGTAGACCGAGTACCCATCCAGAAAATAGTAATGGCTCTTCCCCGCCAGTCTCTCAATGATCTGATCAATAAAGGGCAGGGAGAAATGATCCTTCTTGGTGGCATGGTTGAGTCTCCTGTAGTCAACGCAGACCCGTCAAGAAGTAGGTACTCGTGTAGCAATCTCCTCTCCAGACTCACTAATCACTGTAGTGATGCCCGTCTTCTTGGGCACCACATGCAAAGGGCTGACCCACTTGGAGTCGGAGATGGGGTAGATAAAATCGGTGCTCCACCATTTCGATATCTCCTTCATGACAACCTCTCTCAGATTCGGGTTCAGCCGCCCCTGGAACTCACGCGACGGCTTCGCCTCATCCTCGAGATAGATATGGTGGGAGCACATGGCCGGACTTA